>JAOWBP010053273.1:0-11438 GCA_028571105.1 Tragopan temminckii
GAAAGGGAAAGGGAAAGGGAAAGGGAAAGGGAAAGGGAAAGGGAAAGGGAAAGGGAAAGGGAAAGGGAAAGGGAAAGCGAAAGGGAAAGGGAAAGGAAAGACCACACACACAAAACCCACAAATTTTGTTTCTCTTTATCTTTTTTTTTCTTTTTTTTTTTTTTTTCTTTTTTTTTTTTGTGGGAACTTTCTATTACAGATATAAACATCTCCCACAGATTCAGTAAAATATTCACCACTGAAATCCCTGAAGCTTAGCTGGTCACTATTAATCAGAAACTGAGCGCAAATTGCATGACTAAGGCTCTGCTTTAGTCTATGTTTCTTTTTCAAATCTCCTGTGCCATCTAGCATTGATCTGTTGGACAAAAAATGCCCTTATCCTCTTTCCTTCTAGTTTATTTAACAGTAATCTCCATTTAGAGATAATGATTCTGCTGAGCACGTTCACTGCAATGACACTATTAAAAGCTGTACCTTTTATAGCTATTTT
Source organism: Tragopan temminckii (assembly GCA_028571105.1). Lineage (NCBI taxonomy): Eukaryota > Metazoa > Chordata > Aves > Galliformes > Phasianidae > Tragopan > Tragopan temminckii. The sequence continues at coordinate 494 of JAOWBP010053273.1, forward strand.
CTTGTATTTCTGATACTTTTCTAACAGAAAAATAAGTTCACAACTATAAGTCCACAGTTTTACTCATTTATTTTCTATGAGTTTCCATTCACAGTGTTTTAAGAGCATTTCAGACAATATACCAATTTGCAAGACGTTGTGCAGTTTGTTCTGTTGTGTGTAGTTTGAACTTAATAGCTGGCTCACTTGTTTGGAAACAAATAGGTCATTAATCTTTTATTGTGACACTGTCCACAAACCCTATACGGAACTAGAAAGTGCAATACTATCTTTTCACAGCATCGTTGCTTGTTGTGCATGTCAGTCTTCAGCAATATAATATAATCTTTTCATTTAAATAGCCTTTTATTTGCATGTTAACAACTCCTTTTCACACATTCAGCTTCTTTTACTCAGCCTCCTTCCTGTCACGTGATTTTTTTTGAATCTTTCACATAGTTTCTGCTTCAGAGAACTACCTACTTCTGTTGCTCTGATCTCCAAGGCAAGCTCTGCAAAACACACTGAACTTTTATTCAGTGTGCATGCACACACACACACGTGTATGCATACATAGTTTACTCCAACTATTTATCACAACTAATCCAAGTCCTTTGCCTCCCCCACTTGAATGAACTAAATTTACAGTTTTAACTGTTGTTTCTTTTTTACTCCATGACAATCTAATTTCTTTGAGTCTTAGAGGCTTTCAGAGGAGTGAAATGCCTAATGTTATCAAGCAATCCCCAAAACCACAAACAATCATTGTTGCAGCTGGCTTTCAAGAGCTGTTGCCTTGAGAGGTGCTGGCAACACTGCAGCACATAAAAAAGCTTATGATGATGAGGCAGTGACTACTGGGGTAATAGGAGAAGGTAATGGGGAAAATCAACGGAAATACTTCAGAGGAATTGAGGAGTTATCCTGTAAGGAAGCGATAAGACCAGCTGCCTGGCTGAAGTGCCTCTACACCAATGCACGTAGCTTGGGAAACAAACAGGAGGAACTGAAAGCTACTGTGCTACTGGAAAACCATGATATAGTTGCTATCACCAAAAACTGATGGGATGATTCCCATGACGAGTGTGGCTATTGACTGCTACAAACTGTTCAGAAGGGACAGGCAAGGAAGGAGTGGAGGAGGTGTTGCTATCTAAATCTAGAAGGGGAATGGAATGTGAAGAACTGTCTCTAAAGAATAGTCATGAGCAAGTAAAAAACATACGGGTAACAGTTAGAAACCAAGGTAGCAAAGGGAGCCTTGTGACTGGTGTCTACTACAGGCCACCTGACCAAGCAGAGCCTGTTGATGAAGCCTTCTACTTCCAGCTACAGGAGGCATCGTGATCACGTGCTCATCCTGCTGGGGGACTCCAACCACCCAGACACCTGCTGGAAAAGTAGCACAGCAAGCTGTAGGCAACCCAGGAGGCTCCAGGAATGCATTGTGGATAACCTTCTGAGTCAAGTAATAGATGGCCCTGCCAGGAGGGATGCAATACTGGACCTGTTGCTCACCAATGTAAACAAACTGATTGGTGACATCAGGATTGGAGGCTACCTGGGCTGTAATGACCATGCTGTGGTTAAGTTCATGCATCCCAGAGTCCTGAGGGAATTAGCTGATGTAGTCATCAAGCCACTCTATGGTAACTGAAAAGTTGTGGCGATCAGGTGAAGTCCCTGGTGACTGAAAAAAAGGTAACGTCATCCATTTTTGAGAAGATAGAAAGGACCACCCCAGGATCTACCGACCTGTCAGTATCTTCTCTGTGCTGGGAAAGATTACGGAGCAGATCCTCCTGGAAGCTATGCTAAGGCACATGGAATACAGGAGAACCAGCATGGCTCCACGAAGGGTAAATCCTGCTTGAACAACCTAGTGACCTGTTATGACGGTGTAACTGCATCAGAGGACAAGGGAAGAGCCACTGATGTCATCTATCTGGGCTTCAGTAAGGCCTTTGACACAGTATCCCACAACATCCTTCTCTCCAAATTGTTAAGATACAGATTTGATGAGCAGACTGTTAAATGGATGAACAACTGGCTGCAAGTTTGAGTCCAGAGAGTGATGGTCAATGGCTCAATGTCTAGATGGAGATTAGTGATGAATGGGTAAGTGCTAGGACGGACACCCTTTAATATCTTCATCAATGAAATTGATAGTGGGGTTGAATGTACCCTCAGCAAGTTTGCTGATGACACCAAGCTCTGGGTGCATTTGACACACTAGAAGGATGGGATGCCATCCAGAGGAACCTAGACAGGCTAGAACAGTGGACCCAGGTGAACCTCACAAGGCTCAACAAATCTAAAGGTCTTGCACCTGGGTTGAGGTAACTCCCATTACGAATACAAGCTGGTGGATGAAAGGATTGAGGGCAGCCCTGCTGAAAAGGACCTGGCAGTACTGGTGAATGGCAAGCTGGACATGAGGCAGCCAATGTACTCTTGCAGCCCAGAAAGCCAACTGTATCCTGGGCTACATCAAAAAAAAAGCATGGCCAGCAGGTTGATGGAGGTGATCCTGCCCATCTGCTCTGCGTCCAGATTTGGAGTCTTCAGGACAAGAGAGACATGGGGCTGTTCGAGTGCATCCAGAGAAGGGCCACAAAAATGATCCAAGGGATGGAACACCTCCTCTGAGGACAGGCTGAGAGAGCTGGGGCTGTTCAGTATGGAGAAGAGAAGGCTCCGAGGTGACCTGAGAGTGCCCTTTCAGTATCTAATGAGGAGCTACAGGAAAGACGGATACAGACTCTTTAGCAGGATCTGTGGTGATAGGGCAAGGGGAAATGGTTTCAAGTTGGATATAAAGAAAAAGGCTTTTACAGTGAGGGTGGTGAGGCACTGGAACAGGTTGCCTAGTGATTCTGTGGTTGATGTCCCATCCCTAGAGACTTTCAAGGTGAGGCTGGATCAGGTCTTGGGCAATGTGATCTAGTGGTGGAGGTCCCTGTTCATTGCACTGAAGTTGGACTAGATGACCTTTAAAGGTTCCTTCCAACCCTAAGAATTCTATGATTCTATGAACTAGAAAAAAAAAGAAATTTATCATTTCACATATAATTTGCTATAACATTTTTAAGCATTCTAAGTTTTGATACAATTTCCATTTTCTGAAGTACTTCTTTTGTTTACAGTGGTCTCTATTTTACTACTTATCTGTGCTCAGATATATTATGAGGAGACTTTAAAAATTTGTTGGATTTTCAGAGTGACGATATATCTGACCTTAGCCTTTTTTATCTTTTCCTTTAAGCAATTCCTCCAGCACTATCAAACACTTCAGTTTTTTAACTGCTCCTTTCCTAATGTGATTTTTTTTTTTTTTTTTAAGGAAGTAATTTTGGTAGATACTTTAAAAACAAAAATTAAAACTACTGTATATCTATGTAATTCTGTTTTTGTTTTTTTTTTTTTTGGTTGTTGTTGTTGTTTTTGTTTTTCAAGACAAAGTCAAGCAAATCAATCTTTGAGTACCCTAAAATTTTCAAAAAGCTTCTGGTATTTAGAAGTTTGAACTCTCATCCCAATAAGATGCTACCAGTTCGTATCAATAATGTACGATTCTCTTTATTGTTTCATCTTCTGATCTTTCCTAGTCCATCAGATTTTACAGATTTTACAGATTTCCTATTCCACAGATTTTACAGATTTTATTCTCATAATGTGGCTAACAATTTAAACTGAATAACGTGGGTTTTCTACTTAGTGATTTGCAGTGTTCAGAAACTTTACTCCTTACTGTTACAATGAACTTATTTATCTGGTTAGCCCAACTGCTTAATACAAAGCATGACTCCTCTATGTGCAATTTTAGGTGAGTGCCCACTGACTGATAAGTCATATTTCTGTTAAGTCAATATCCTCATTTAAAACAGACACTTCAGGTTGGTTTGTTTTCACCAGATTATTCTTGATTTGTCTATTTTGTATTTGAGGACATGGTTTTCAGGTCTTTTCTGCCACACAATTAACCAAACAAAATGCTCCCAAAACATATTTTTCTTCAACGTTAAGTTGAAAAATTTACTTTTTAAAAAAATTTTCCATGTCAATTATACAACTTTCCTTTAAGTTCATCCTGCATTCTCATTCCCTATATCATTTTCTCTGAAAACACAATGTCTCTTTGCTATAAAGGGCCTCCATAGGTAATATCCAAAGACACCTCAATATAGATAACAGCCTGTCAATTTTTTATGCAGCTGAAATCTTTCAAGCTTTATCACTCACTGTTGAATAAGTGGATACTTCACAGCTACTTCATAGTATAGCTCAATTGGAGAGAGGAGGCGTCACACATTAAGGATACAGACATAATTAATAGTTTAAAGATATTCACATGAACATATTTTTCTGATCTTTTGAGCATTAGGCTTGATTATATAACTCTACTGTGATTCAACAAAAATGTTTTTTAAAGATTCATTATTCAGAAGTTTAATGAGGATGTTTCCTAGCAAAAGCTATTGCTGAGATCTCTGTATCTGTAAGCAAATGCTAGAAAACAGCTAGAAAATTACACTTCACCAATTTACAATTTCAACAGTAAGCTGCTTTGTAAATATGTAATGAACGAAATGCGTACCTATAATTTAATACATACATTTATTAGTATTTCACAATTAACTAGAATAGTTAGAATAGTACAACAGCAAGAGCTAATATTTTCCAAGTTTTGTGTGACGATATAGTCATTCACAGTAATATCTTGTTAAAACGTGAAAGACTGTTACTGCATTAAAAACAGGAGAAAAAAGGATCAGCTGGCTCCCAACATCTAGTTAACAATAACATAAACCACAAGTTAATAATTTAATTTGTTCCTAGGTTTAATGTTTATCAGTAATACAAGTCATTATTTCAAAAGAAAACCTAAACTGTCATTAAAGCACTTTTCTAGCTTTAAAATGAATTTGCAGAACATAATCTATACACTCAGCAGATATGTGTTTATAAGGCTGTATACATCATTGAATGATATGCTAGGAAAGAGCATTACCATATTAAAAAAACCCCACAAATTCAAACCTACGTGATAGAATTAGAATTGGTGATTTTGAATCACAAACTCATACCAAGAGAAGTAGTAGATCATAAAGTTGATAAGCGAGTAGTGGCAACCTTCCCTAAAACACTGGTTTCTCAAGACAGAACAAGTTCTGAAATTCAATATATAAGTTCTGAGGCCATAAAAAAGAAATGAGCTTCACAACAAAACACATGCAAGGCTATTACCAATGCCAAACAGATAATGGTCACTGTGAGGAAAAGCCAATGCTTAAGCCAACTTCCTGAAATCTTGAAGCAAGCAAAATCATTGTTCTCCTATGACTACTAGACATACATCAGAAAGAAACACTAATATGATCTAGAGAAATAATCAACATTCAGTATGAAAAATGAGAAATCCCTCAATATCACTAATAAAGTTCGGATCCTTGCTTCTTCCAGAAACTCTGCCAGCAGAATTGTTCCAGGCATTGTTACCAAAGTCACCAAGTACAGAATGTTCATAATTTGAATTACTTTTGTAACATACAGACCTTTGAGAGATGACATTCAATCACTTCACAAGTAGTTAAAATCCTTCCGTATCTGCAGCTAATTAAGCAGTATTTTTAAAACAAGTTGACTTCATAAAAGTGTTACTTTATAAATTATTATTTTTTTCTTGAATTGATTCTGGCCCGTAATTGACATAAAATTCTGCATGACAGTCAGAGAAGGTACTTATAAATAAAAAACTGCATATTATTAATAGTACTACATCACTAAAAGGATTTTAGTACTTCTTCCCAGAAGCATTTTGTAGCATTATCAATGTTAATTTTTATTATGACTACTACTTTACTTACCTTGCGTGGTTGAAAGTCATACTTCACACAGTGCTGGAAACCTTTTCCTTTTGACTTCAGTGATGTAACTATTAAGCAATTGCCAACAAAATGAGCAGAATACCCAACACCCTTGCTAGTGCGGAAACTGAAAAGAAAAAATCATCAATGAAATTAGAAAAAAGGGAACTGTCATGTAGTAAAAGAGGGTTCAAATGCCACTCTAAATTGCCGTGAGAAAGAAAAGAAACTGATGTCTGGAACAGTGAATTTAAGTTCCTAATTTCCTCTGTTCCCCCTTTTTCTTTGAGTGGGTGGAGGGAGAGGGAATGGCGAGTGATGAGGAAAGGTTTTCTACTAATCTTCATCACAAATTGATTCTGGGCTACATTCTAAAAAAAACCAATAAAGATATATTTTCTCCCCTGTTTCCAGAAACGCAAGATAGTAAATCTCCAAATCTAGTATTTGTCAGATTTTTGCTCCCAGTTTCCTAATTCATCACCATTTAAAATATTACCTCTAATATAAGTTCTAAAGGCATCACAGAACCAAATGCTATGCTAGATTTTGAAAGATGCATTGTAGTTTTGTGGGGCTAGGAGAAAAATGTAACAGGTAAAACATACAAGTTTGGATTCCAGTTAATTACTGTGTGCAGCGATTTCTTTTTCAGGACTGATGAGTAAGTTAGGATACTTATCTATGTAGTTACAGGTATCCAAGTTGTGGATTTATTTTCATTTGTCAGATTGATTGTTTAAACCAATGTAACATCTAATGATATCTTTTTTTTAAGTAAATTTGAAGAGCTTTCTGTGGCAAATATCATAAAGCTAGAAAATGCAAAAAGCAAATACTTGTTTTTACATTTGAAATCAAAAGCAGTGTAAAGAGAAATTCTGGACTTCTTAAGACATATTCTGCAAAGGAAGTTAGTGGAAATTAATGAATCAAATTAGAACATTTTTAAAATGTATATTTACAACTGTGTAAGCTATGTCATTTTTTCCTTTCTGGGTACAATCAATATGTGTGTTATTATTTACACAACTGATAAAAAATTTTAATCTAAAACCTTTTTAAACCTCAGGTTATGAAAAAAACCCATTGCTGAAATACATTGCTTCTATACTGTGAACCTCATCCATAACATTCAAAAGGAAGTTTCAGAAGTATTTTAAAAGTCATTAAATTTGAGTATATTCATATAGCCCAATAATTAACACTTTTTCTCTTTCATTGATGTAGGATGCTTTTAAAATAATTTCATGTTATTAAAATAATGACTCTTTAAATGGTTTTCGTGTTGGAATATTTTTACTAAACACTTATATTAGGTATTTCATAGTACCATTAAGAGGTGAAAAGTATATGCAAACAGTTCAGATTTCATCTTACTTAATAGCTAGTGAAATTCTACATCTTTAATCTATCCCACTATGCTAATAACATTGTTTCAATACGCCAAAAAATTACATAATTACAGATTTAATTTCATCTTCAGAAACATATAGTTAAATGTGTTCACTAATGGAGAAAGAAAAGACTTTCCTCATTCTTCACTGTCAAGAATATAGCTGATAAAGCACAATCTTCTGGTAAAAAAAATGCCTCTCAATATAGTTGATGTGACTAGACACACCAGGTGGCCAGATCTTATATGCTCTTCTCTTATGAAAGAACTTGTTTAAAGGAGGTCAAAAAAATGTCATTCCAATTCTCAAATTCCAGAAAGCCACTTCTGTTATAATTAATTAGAATACGCCTACTAAATGGGAAAAGCAGAGTGATTATGCTAAATAGAACAGGAATAACAGACAACTCTCCTCCACATCAGTGTGTCCTTGCACTGAGGTCTTTACTTGCAGCCTTGATTTATCTTTGGACTTGCAGCACACTATGCCTCACATCTCTGCTCATGAGGCATGTTTTAGTTTGCGCTTTCCTTTTAGCATACTGTCAAGATGTTAAGGAAGCTTTACTTTCCCAAATTCAGGCTATGTTGTTCCCATTCTTATTTCTACTTTTATATGTATATGTGGTGCAAAACTCTTGTGCTCCTCTAGGTGCCACAATGGAAGGAGCATTCTCCTCTGCCACAGCCCTTTGTACAGGCTTTCACACAATCTTCCTCAGAAAAAGAAGACACTTTTAGTAAACCCAAATAAGCTTAAAACATAAACTAATGAACAGAACGAACAGAAAAAAAATACATGCTGTCCATCACAACTGACCTCAACAGTGAATTTATAACAGTGCAACTCTCCTTTGTCTGTTGAGGATTATTTTCAACATGGATGCACTTCAAGGATTTAGCTTTCACAATGACCCTGGAGGCAACTATATTCCACAACAAAAGAAACAGTGAACAGCCTCAAGGGAGAACATTACCCATACACAGATAATCTACAGTATCAACTAGCTAACTCTATAAAAAATAACACAAAGGTTAAACATGTAAAAATAGAATCTTGACAACACTGAACGTGTGGTGGGCTATTTTGAGACTTTGATTTACTTGCTTTGGGCTTAATGGCATTCAAAGAACTTTTCACTGGATCCCTGCATGTCTCAATGCCAAATTTGTTTTTTCTCAGTAACATACATTATCTCCATCTATCTCTAAGGACTGAAACGTCCTTAGATGTGTAACTTCCTGGAGTTCAGCATTTTAAGACAAGAAAGCACTGAAATAAAGAAGTAATAGCTCATTTCTGAGCAGGCCAGATCTCTCCATCTTAGAATAGAATTTGCTAAACATGAAGTCTTGCCACTATGCATCAAGATTTCTCTTTGGGACCACGTTAATTAGCATTCTATAACCATAATTGAGAAACTGAGAAAACAAGTAAGTCTTCTGTTTACCTCAATATTATATTATATTATGCAGATTATGTTAATTTTCACATTGTCTTTCTTGCCAAAGGTAAAGTAGGCTAAGACTGTTCTCTGGGATGCTATGCAGAAATTGTCTTATCAATTACCTACATATGCAGAACTTGCTGTGTACTAAAATGAAATGCATAGAGGAAACAAGAAAATACTGTCAACACCCATGCAGCTTTAGGAGCCTTAAACTACTTCCCACAGCAGCTGGTATATGATTTTACTCCAGATAGCTCATAATAACATTTCAGTTATCAGTTTCATTTCAGTCATTTTCTTGAAGCAGCTACTGGATGTTATTACACTTCAATAGCAGGTAAACATTCTTCCATACACTGGTGAAACTGCTTAATGATTCCTGCTTTTTAGCTTAGGATTTTATAAGGAATTTCAGACAGGTGCATTTGAAATAATATATTCTCAGTCTCAGTATCCTAATCCATTCTTGCCTGAAGGTAAGAAATGATTTCTTTTCTACTAATTCTGTACTTCCATTATATGCTTTTGCAACTATTTTGCATTATCTTTATTATTATCAGCAGAGAGGGAATAAAGTCAAGTGAGCTTTCCTTGGTACTCTGTTTCTTGTGCCAAGATCTGTAAAAATAAAATTTTGCAAAGATCTTTCAGAAGCTTTAGACATTCTTCCATTAAGTGGTTGTAAAAGCACCTGGATTTAAGGACAAAGCTGTACAATTGTAATAATCTAGCTTGAGTTTCACCCTTATCTCTCAAAAAGTTTCCTTAACAGATGTGTTTTCCAGAGTACTGTTCATACAGAATGTTCTCAGAATTCTACCCAATTTTAACATGGTCTCTTAAAAGAAGTGGCAACTTGCAATTGCAAAATGCAATTCTTTTGCCAAGATTTCAGGTAACAGTCACATCACCTTTGCTCTCTTCTCTGTTTGTTCCCTGAAAATATTCCATTAGTTCTCTCATTCAGTTTATGGTCAGTTGGTCACCTACAATAACTCTCAGCATCATTCTGTAATCACTACTTTCTAATGCATAACTACTAATTCTGTAAGCATGGCACCCATTATTCACTGCCAGGTACATGACCCTCATTTGATTGTATTAAAATTTGTGCTACTGAATTCTGTTCATCCTACCATTTGAACCTGACTGCTCTGTAAGATCCTATTTCTTTTACTTATCATTCATATATATGTCAAATATTTTTCTTCCAAGATTCTTACCATTCATTTTGTAATTGGTAAGAAAGCTACAATAACTGCTCCAATACGCAAGTATTAAAACTACCACTTAGCAGTTGCCCGATACCATCCTTGGAAATAGCTTCAGTGATTTATTTATTTATTTTTTTTAACTGACTTACAGTTCTTGAAGCAGCACCCAGTATTTAGATAATTACAAAACTAGTTATTTTCTCTCACATCTGGAAAATGCAAAAGCACTTCTTTACTTCCCTTCTCCATTTCTGTGCACAAGGGTCTACATTAAACAGCCAAGTTGATGGAAGTCTCTCCCACCAGAAAGATCTCTGGCCACATCTCTCTGCAGTCAGTTACCACTAGGATCGTAATTAAGTAACTGGGAGTGGTCAGTAAGGATTTACAAATAGGAAATGATGTGTGATCAAAATGAAGCTTGCTACAGTTAAATGACTGGATTGGTGATGAGGGGAAAACTCTGGTTATTTTTTTATCCTGACTTTTAAACTTTTTAATGATTCAAGACTTTTCAGTACTCTACCATCCTCAGTGACAGACATGCAGAACAAGCTATGTAAGTAGACAGAGTCAGTCTGAAAACTGAGAGGCAAGCTACAAGCGACACATGAGTCCAGATGGACGTCATGTCTATCAGAGTACCCCAGAGGTGTGTGCTTGCAAACTGGGCTGCATTAAAAGAGAAGTGGCCAGAAGAGATAGGGAGGTGATTGTCTCCTACTCAGTTCTTGTGAAGCCCAATCTGGAGTACTGTGTCCAGGCCTGGGGCCCCCAGAACAAGAAAGACAGAGCTCTTGGAATGAGTCCAGAACAGGGTCACTAAGATGATCAGAGGGCTGGAGCACTTCTCCTATGAAGAAAAGCTGAGGGAACTGGGTTTGTTTAGCTTGGAGAAGAGAACGTGCCAGGGAAACCTCTGGAGCATATAAACAGGAGGGGGAATGGCTGTTTACATGGGTGGATAGTGATAGGACAAGGGGGAATGGTTTTAAACTGAGACAGGGGAGGTTCAGGTTAGATATTAGGAGGAAGTTT
>JAOWBP010053274.1:0-11432 GCA_028571105.1 Tragopan temminckii
TCTGCTATATAACCTGAAGGGGCAGGCCTTACTGAATGCTATAACAGTATTTTTAAGGCTGCCCTGGAGACAGACTCTCAGTTCCTGCAGGAGTGGACAAGGAGACTCTATGAAATCCTGTGGGACCTGAGTGAAAGGCCTAGAGACAGCAGACCCAGTGCCTTGAAAGTGCTACAGACAACATGGACCTCCCCACTTAGGATCCAAATTAAGGCACTGATTATCAGGTAAGACCCCAGATTGGCAATGAAAATAATCTTCTGCTCCCTGCCCCTGAGAATCTAGAACCAGGTACCCATAGAATAAAATGGCCTTGAAAATTGCAAGTAGGACTGAAGTGGTGTGGCCTACTTGCACCTTGGGAGAGATGTTTGGAGGTTATGGGATTGGTAGTCCCCTGCTAATAGATACGCGGCCTGCAGACATTGTGGTCAGTGCTCTGGTTTTCATGTCCCTGTGGCAAACTCAAACTCTCCCTTTGGTTACCCAATATAGGTATGCAGCCTCAGATATCGGGCCAAAGAGTATGGTACAGATGGCCGGGCCATGCCTCAGTGCATGCTCAAGTGTTGACCCAGGACAGGAACATGGCCTGTATCTTGCCGTGGAAGGCAGATCTCCTCCTTCTGGCACCTCTAAAATATCTGTGTTATTCCCCGTGAGTCTCTTTGCATGCACGGGATCACCGGAAAGAGCAACGTGACATCAAGTTGCTCTAGTGTCACTATGAGATCAGCATGACACCTGGTGGTGGACTATATGGAACTGATGGAATACAAGCTGAACCTTCCCTGTTCCAAGCTACTGCATGTTTCCAGTAACACTGTCGAGCACTGGCCCATAAAAGAATATGAATCAATCATCATACTTTATGTCAACCTGCATTGCAGCAGGCAATTGTACAAGCGTCGTGGTGCATTGGATCCTTGTATTAGGGAAGGCCCACTCTCCAGCTGGCCCAATTGTTGGTTCAAGTTGTGAAGGCGCGGAGTATATGGGAACTGTTAAATCATAGCCTGAAGACTGACTGAGCACCTGGAGAAAAGATCAAGTCAGCCCTGGGAGTACAGGTGAAGGCAATTCAGCTGCGTGACGAGAAAGGGTGGAGCCTTGTTCCATATCTCTTGAACCTAATTTAAGGGCTGACTGCTGTTCTATAAGGGTTTTTTTTTTTCCGGAGATCTCTCCTTTGTCAAGTTTCCTTAGTGAGCCTAGGTTCTCAGAGATGGGTGAGCGATCTTTTCCTATCCATTGTAACATCTTTATGCTGTTCTTTTTGCTATTACACTTTCTTTGTGACTTCTTTCCATCACACCGCTTCTTCTGCTATTATAGGGATGGATTCTGTTAACTGCATTCTGTGAACAGCACCAACAGAAAGAGCAATTAACATTAGAAAACTCCTACATGAAACAACAGCTACCTGATCTTCTGAATCAACTTGCTGATAAGTTAAATTCTTATCCCACTGTAGTTGAAAAAGCCATAGTATGGACTGTACAGTACAGATACAAGAAAAGGAGGAGACAAGTGAATCATGGGAACGTACATTTAGCGATTGCATTAACAGGTATACAACAGGATCCCTATGAGCAGGATGGAGATAATAGGGATTCTACAGATTCTGATCACATGAATTCATACAAATGAGACTGACATTGAAATGAAAAATGGAATTAGATGCTAATGGGCAGTAAGTGAGAAGAGATGTAGTAGATTACACTCAACATGAAGTAAATGATATAACTGAGCAGTTTAAACAAACAGTGGGGGAGTATCTTCTTTCCTGCATGGTGTGTTTGCATAATCAGGGAGCATCGGGTTATTCTGTACCTAAGGGATTCTAAAATGTTTTCAGTTTGAATTCCTTTGCACAACATGCATTTTGAAATAATGCTCATGATACTAATTTGTTACCTTTAACCACTCAGGGATGTAATATTAAATACCCTACAGAAAATGATTGGCCAGGATTCAAACATCAGTGGTATACTTCATGAGATTGTACACAACGAATGAATAATGCAATTTGCACTATCCCAATAGCAGAGCAGTACTGGGATCAATTTTCTTTTATATGACAGGAGTGACAATATGCTTTTACTAATTGCCTCAGAGATGGTTGCACAGCCCAAAAGTTTCCCACAGAACAGTTGCTGAACAGCTGGATGTGATAAAACTGCCTCCTCACATGCAAATAGTTCATTATATAGATGGCATCCTGATTCATGGAAACAACGAGGAGGAAGTGCAACCAGTGCTTGAACTGGTTATGGATTATGTGCAACAGCAAGGCTGAGAAATTAATTCTACTAAAAAAGACTGTCCCAAATGGTGAAATTTTTAGGATTTCAGTCGCACTGTGGATATCGGGAAATAATACTCAGTGCTCAGAAGAAAATTTTAGACTTTGCAGTACCTAGTGATGAGGCACAGAGATTTATTGGACTGCATTTATTTTGGAGACAATACATTCCGCTTTTAGGAGATATCTTAACCCCATTAAACAAAGTAATGAAGAAGAAATATGATGTTTGAACGGGGAAGTGAACAGCAAGCTGCCTTTAAATTAGCAAAGGAAGCTATTCAAAGGGCTTTAGATTCATGGCCTATGCAGAAAGGAGAAATGGAGTTAAGTGTATCCATAAGTGGGTCACATACCAATTGGAGCCTCTGGCAAAAAGAGGAAGAAAGGCTTCCCTTGAGTTTTGGAGGTAGAAAATTGCTGGAGGCAGGAAATAATTATATACCTTTTGAGGAACAGCTATTTTATGTTATTGGGCTTTAGTAGAAACAGAACAACTAACAATAGACTATGAAGTGGCTCTGTATCCTAAAATTCCTATGCAGTGGGTCAAGATTTCTCTGAAAACTCATCATGTTGAGCATGCCCAGGAACTGCAAAGTGGAAATTGTATATTTAGGATAGAGCCAAGGTAGGAGTTGATGGTATAGCCACACTCCATAAGGAAGTACCTACTGCATGCATGGATGATCAAGAAATAAACCCTGAATTTACAGTTGAACAGGAATCCCTAGTACAATGGAGAAGAGCTTTAGAACAATCCTTGAAAAAGAACATGCCTGGTTTACTGATGGATCAGCTAAGTGTATAGGAGGAAAAATGCTTCCAAAACAGTAGTTTATCATTCTCTTTCAGAGAAATTTTTAGAAAAAGCAAGAGAAGCACTCAACATGTCAAATTACATGCAGCTTATTTGATGTTCAAACAAGAAGGTCTAGGATAATGTCATTTATATACTGATTCTTGGTCACTAGCTAATGACCTGTCCTCTTGGCTGCCAACATAGGTAGCCAAGGATTGGGAGATATATTCCAAGGAAGTCTGGGGAAAGGAATTGTGAAAAGACTCTTGGGAAACAGTATGAAGGACTAAGGTGACTGTGCTACATGTTGATGCTCATAGTAACACAGATATTTTAGAATGACATAACTCTGCTTCAGACAGCCAGGAAAGATTTCCCAAGCTAGACTGGAATTCCCTCAGAAGAAGAATTGTGATGGCTTGGCAAAACGAGCACACCGAAAGTACTGGTACCTTGGAGAAAAAGACACTTACAGGTGACCTCATGATCATGGCATAACACTTGTCACTTTATGATCAGAATTGCAATTGCCCTATGCCCCTTTTGCCAACAAACAGATGCCCTGTGCATTTGTGTGAAAGGACAGTTGGGGAAAAGGAAAATGCCAACACAAATTTGGCAAATAGATTATATTGGACCTTTACTCCGAGATTGAGGGTGTAAATACATTTACACCCCTGTAGATACATATTTTGTGTATTTGATTGCCCATCCTTGCAAGAAGGCAATTTACTATAGTACTACCTGCATTATAGGCACAATAATTTTATACTACGGAATTCTGTTGCAGATTCAAACTGAAAATGTTTTCTTTTTTGTTGCTGAGCAACAAAATATTCAGTGGATTTTTCATACACCATATTATCCACAAGCTGCAGGATTAACTGAACAGATGAATGGATTGTTAAAGGAGAAGCTGAAAAAATTAGGAGATGGGAACCTGCCCCAATGGAGAACCCATCCCATAGATGCACTCCCTATCCTTAACAATAGATCCACTGGGGAGATTGAAACCCCCTTGATGCACATGACTATGCCTAACTTACAAATATAATCTTTAACAGTAAATGACACTTTGGCTTATTAGGAAATCATCCTGGGTGTGATGGGCCCTTATTGAGCCACTCCAGATGCTGCATGGATAGATCTCTGTCTTAAAATTGACAAGAATAAATAAATAAAAAACAGATGAGAGTTATAAATGTTGGAATAGGAATTCAAATTCCTTCAGGACACTTTGGTTTGATAATGGATCACTTGAGCCTAGCCCTGAAGAGTGCTCATGTCGTGGCAGGAGTATTTAATGCTGGTTATTTGATGGAGAAATTAAAGTAATTCTGTTAAAAGGAGTGAAAAAGATTTAATTATTCAAGCCCATGACAGAATAGCACAATTATTGATTTTTCCAGTTTTAAAAACAATGTCAAAAAAGCAGATCCATCTCAAATCACCACTCTTTTTGTGCAGATGGAGATTAAGGATTTGGATCCATTGCTTTAACAATGGAGCTGAAGTATGGATACAAAGGCCGAACAACCCTCCTGATTTGGATGAAATATCAGCTATGGAGAAAGATAAAAACCATTTTAGTTACAAAACCTGGGCAAGAAAGATGGGAATATGTCCCTTCAACTAAGTGTTATTTGCAAGAATAACTGGATGGTAGAATTTTGTTTGAAACATCTTGCACGACTAAATCTACCTGTTTACTTAAACAGCCCATTTGGGTGAGGATATTATCCGTGAAACTGGATATGAAGACCAATGCAAACACTGATTGATTTTCACAGACAGGAGCAGACATGTTAACTATGAAACTGGTGTTGATACAACCAATTTTATATTATCATTGTAATCAAAATGGAAGTTGGGAAAACAGCTCCTAGACTTAAAAACTCTAGTTAAAACTGTAGGAGCAGAGATAGCAAACTCACCTAACTTCAACAGTTGCTGAGTGTGTGGAAGTCCAGGAGGATTCAAAGACTGGCCAGCTCCACTGGTGTCACCCAAATGGTGGGTTAGCAAATTGAGCGTTGTTCATAATGGAATGGAATTCTGGACAAAGGGTGGTAATCCCTGCTGACTTCATTTTCCTGGAAAAGATATTTATAGTTTAAGTAGAACTGACCCAAAGGGGATCCAAGTGGGGAAAGGTAAATGTAAATGGACTTTATCTCCAGGGTTTGATAGAAGTGATTCAACAGTCCCAGGAATAGGCTTGTTTCAGCAAGCATTGCAACATCAAAATGGGACTAGGACTTATTTCCGAAAATTGTGGTCTGGGTATCAATATAGCATGTAACTGTACGTGGAGGGCAGGCACAAGAGCCTGTGTTTATTGTATATGTTATTATACAAGAGGTGTATTTATTGTCTTAATGGTACTTTGGGAGTTCCATAGAACCTGGAAATGTAATATGTTATGAAGAACCAACCCCAAAAAACAAGAAAGGTCCTTTTTCTAATGGCTCATGGGCCCTAAAAGGCCATTACTGGATTTGTGGACAATGTGCATAACGAAGCTTGCCTCCAAATTGGTCAGGGATATGATATGTAGGATATATTAGACCATTGATTTCTTGTTGCCACAGGTCCAGGGAAGATGGGAGTTAAAATGTAGGATGACATAATAGAGAAAAATGATCAATTAACACCTCTTTGGTTGGGAGCTTTCAAACACAAAGAGAGGATGAGTTGCCACCTGAAAGAATTATACAGTGCTATGGACAAGCCATTTGTAATCTTAATGAATTCGTAATAGGTGCCAGAGAACCCATTTATATTTTAAATCATATAATTAGATTACAAGCTATCTTAGAAATAATAACTAGTCAAATGGCTACAGCTCTTGATCTCTTGGCTGATCAATCTATTCAAATGAGAAATGTGATTTTCTTTCAGCATCACATCATCTTAGATTATGTGTTAGCAGAAGAAGGGAGAATTTGTGGGAAACTGAATGGATCTAATTGTTGCCTACAAACTGATGATGATGGAAAAGTGGTAAAACATATCTCAAAAGAAATGAGAAAATTAGCTCACATGCCTATTCAAATGTGGAAATGTTGGGAATTAAATATGTTTTTATGGCTGTTAGGGGAACCATGGGCTAAGCATGCGCTTTTTTCTTTGTATAGCCACTGCTTTAATTTTTGTTCCATATTTAGTTCCCTATTTTATGCAACTAATTAGTTTTTAAAAGGATGTAAATAATAGCCATGACTGATCAGCAGAATTTAACTGAGAAGCAAAAAAACACGCCTTTACACCTAATGCCCGAGTCTAAGATTATACTAACAGAAGATATGTTATGAAGGTCAAAGGACTGATTGAAGTATTCAGTCCTGAATGATAGGCCCTGAATCAAAGGATCACTTCTGGATGAACCTCATGAACAAATGTTATACTGCACATGCAATGCAATCTCTGTCAATTTTGCCATATTATCATGAAAGTATATTTTTATACCAGTTTATAAGAATCTGTTGTAATGCCTATTGTGTGATGCTAACCGATGGGATGTTTCTTTATTTAGGAGCATATGTACAAGGCAGTATACATTTGTGAGCAGTTGGACCAGACATATGATCTTGTTGAGAAATATGTGGTTAAAACACAAATGGAGACACAGCCTTGGTTTCTACACTTGAAGTTATGCAAGCTTGTTTATTTAATTGCATAAGAAATGGAACTTCTTGAAGCAAGTTCAGAGACCTAACCTATGAGTGGATGTGCTGCATAGAACCTCCCAGTTGCCAGGAAATGCTCTCCAAATCCTCACTGCAACAGGGGCTCCCCCGTGATTTTGGATCTAGATGAATGTAAGTATTTGGGCAATTAGTGTTGTACCTTATTAATCACTATAGTTACTTAATAGTGCTATTTCACTTATTTTATTGCTTTAAATGTAAATAAAGATTTATTCCCTTCTTTAACTTGGTATCCGTGTCCTTTGTGCTGACCCTGCACACTGGCAAAATACTACACTAACTTGCAACAGAACCTAGCTCTGATTACCAGCAACGATCTTCTACTGGTTTATATAAATGCTTCAACTGGCTTCCTGATTACAGAAAATACTACACTATGTGAAAGATAAATGTTATTTTCATACCAAAAACATTTAGATAACCCGAATATTATTCTTGAATAGGTAAGAAATTCACTTTTAAGCACTGTATCTTCTGAAGTGCCTCTAGAAAACTTAGAAATTATTTGAAACAACTATTGAGAACAAATTACTGGGGAGGACTACAAAGAAGTAGTCTGAGAAGCCTGGGATCATGTTAAGAAAGCTGAAACCCAGATCTACCCAGGAACATGAAAGATAAGACAAAGACATTCTATGGGAATATCAGTGATAAAAGATAAGATGTGGACTCTCTCCAAAATGAGACTGGAGACCTGGTCACAAGAGCTATGGAGAAAGCTGAGGTGCTCAATTACTTCTTTGCCTCAGTCTTCAAAGGGAAGGGCTCTAGCTATACTGCCTAAGCTGCAGAAAGGAAAGATAAGATTGCGGAGAAGGAAGATCTGCCTGCTGTAATTGAAGATCAGGTTTGAATCCATGTAAACAATCTGAAGTTGCGCAAGTCCATGGGACCAAATGAGATCAACTCACTAATTCTGAGGGAACTGGTAGATGAAGTTTTCAAGACACTATCCATCATATTTGAAATAGTTCCATGACCAGTTTAGAGAAGTTCTGGAAAAAGAGGAAGCAATTCCCATTTTTAAGAACTGAAGAACCAGACAACTACAGGCCTGTCTCAACTCTGTGTCTGGGAAGATCATGAAGCCAGTCACACTGAAGGCCCTACTAAGGCATATGGAAAATAAAAGGTGATGAGGTAAATAAAAGGTAAATGAGGTGATTGATGGTAACTAATGTGACTTCACCAAGGGAGAATCATGCCTGACAAACTTATGCCTCTTATGATGGAGTTACAACATCAGGAAATAAAGGGAGAGCAACTGATATCATCTACCTGGATATGTGCAAAGTATTTGACATAGTCCCATGTGACATCCTGGTCACCAAATCAGAGAAAAATGAATTTGATGGATGGACCACCTTCTGATAAGGAATTGGCGGGATGGTTGAACTCAGGAAGTTGCAGTCAGTGGCTGAATGTCCAAGTGGAGATCAGTGACGAATAGCGTTCCTCAGAGGTTGGTGTTGGGACCGGTGGTATTTCACAGAATCACAGAATTGTAGGGGTTGGAAGGGACCTCCAGAGATATTTAACATCTTTGTAGGTGACATGGACAGTAGGATTGAGTGTAGCTGCAGCATATTTGCAGATCACATCAAACTGAGTAATGTTGACGTGTTAGGGAAGGGATATTATCCAGAGGGATCTGGAAAGGCTTGAGAGGTGGTTCCATGCCAGCTTCGTGTTGTTCAACAAGGTCAAGTGCAACGTCCTTCACCTGGGTCTGGGTAATCCGAAGCACAAATACAGGTTGAATGTCTTAAGAGCAGCCACGAGGAGAAGGATTTGGGAATGTCAATTGATGAAAGATTCAACATGAGCAGGCAATGTGTGCTTGCAGCCCAGAAGGCCAACTGTATCCTGAGTCACACTAAGAGAAGTGTGACCAGCAGGTTGAAACAGGTGATTCTGCCTCTCTACTCCTCCCTCTTGAGACCCCACCTGGAATACTGCATCTGGTTCTGGGGCTCCCAACACAAGAAGGACATGGTGTTGTTGGAGCAGGTTCAGAGGAAGGCCACAAAAATGATCAGGTGATTAAATTAGGAGCTTCGTTCAACTTACCTAACCAATACTATGGTCTCTGATAATGGATTGAAGGCATGGTCAGAGTGGAACTTTGACTTTTTACACCTGCAGGATCATGATCATGCCTATTTCATTTCCCATATTCATGTTTATTTACAAAATTAATTGGATTTATTGTTGCACTTCTGTTGCATGATTACAAGTCAAGTGTAAGTGTTCTGAACAAATGCAAAAGCTCTACTTGGAATCATGAAGAAAAGTCAAGTGAATCTATTAGTGGAGATATATCCTTTCTACTCACACTATGTGTCTCAGTAGACTAATTCTGGGGTCTAAATGAATGAAGATGTCTGCCAAATATCTGTTTTAAAAACATTCTGGCACATTGAAATCTACTCTGAAAATAAAATAACATCATTTGAAAGAAAAAATTCTGCGGCTAGCCATTTGCTTTTGAAATGAAAACAAATATTTCCATCTGACAAACATATCAATCCTTTTTTCCTGAATAAAAAATGTCAAGAGCTTGTATTTCTTGATCTTGCTCTTGGGATTCTATGTGGTAGTGTTAACTGTGATTTCAGTGATGTAGGACACGAAAAGTTAATATAATGTAACCTTGAAGATATTTTTTGCTTGGTTGTCAAGCTCTGCTTTGCAGTAGTAAAGACAAGCATCTTTCGCTTTAGAAGTTAAATGCTGAGTAGGTACAAATGAAACTCTTTTTGTCCATGTTGTTATTTTAGCTTATCTTGGGAAGTTTCAGAACAGAGAGGCATAAGTAGTGTCTCAGTGGATTTTGCTCTGATGTTTACCTCTCGCAGGTTCAATAGGATAGGGAGTTGAATAAGTGTCAACGGGCGGGAAATGTGGTACAATCATGTGTAGATAAATACTTCTTTAGAAAAGTAAAATTGGAAACAGCATTCAGGAAACAGCTGATTTACCAAACTGTTAGTCAAAAATGCTTCACTGAACATATATAATGTAAGTTGGGTATTCTTCAAAACACGTAGCTGTCACTGAGCCAGGTCAACCACCACCCACTGAACCTAGTTACAATTGGCTGGAACATGACTCAATCCTCAGTAACAGCCTGCTGCTGGAGTACATTTAGAAGACCTTAACACTATTTTCAAACAGAATGAAACCACACTTGTTTCTGCATTTCTGCCTCATCAGAAATAAATAAAGATGAAATTTAAGATCTGTGAAGTAAAAATTAATTACAGAGAAATCCTAAAGAGGATGACAAAGAAAGAAGAATAACCTTGGTCTGTAAGAAGAGTATTACAGAAGTAACTTATGAGCAGGGTGGGATACAAAAAAGAGTGAGAAGTTGTGGAGAGAGTTTGAGAGTGATGAGGAAATGATACAGAGACATCTCATCACAATGTCTTCTGCCTATGCTGAAATACGAAGGAATTGCTCTTCCACTAGCAATGTAGCAGAAACATTTGAATCACTGGAGCCTCTTGCTCTTCTACATGAACCTGCACAGGAATTTTGTGATAGCTTGAGAACAGAGAAAGAGAGAGACATAAAGACAAACAGTTTCCCTTCAGTACTTAAAACTACTACAAACACTTTCTAAAAATGACCAGTGCTGATGACTCAAATGCTGATTCCTTACTGGGTCTATAGTTCAAAAATTTCAAAATGTTCCTATCATCCTCAATATAATCTACATATAATGATTTCATTTTATTGATTATCTAAATTGAAATTATGGGGAAAGTCATACATGCAAGAAAAAACTACCAAGGAGTAACGTAGACCCTGTATCCTGTTCATACTGGTGACAAAAATGAACACGTAGATGACTACTAATGATATAGAAATACAGAATCATAGAATTGTGAAGGTTGGAAAAGACCACTAAGATCATCTATTCCAACCATCACCACCATGGCCATTAAATCATGTCCCTTGTTGTCACATCGATGCTTTTTTTTTTTTTTTTAGAATCTCTAGGGATGATGCCTCCACCACATCTCTAGGCAGTCTGTTCCAATAACTCACAACTCTTTCTGAAAATAACTGAATTTCTGCTTCAAATTAGAGCCGTTCTCTCTTGTCCTATTGCTTGTCACTTGGGAAAAGAGGCTGACCTCCACCTCGCTACAATCTCCTTTAGGAGAGCTATAAGCTCTCCCTCCCCCGATGCTCCTCTTCTCCAAACTAGACAATCCCAGTTCCCTCAGTTTCGTTAAAGCTCATACAATTGGCCTCAGTCAACCCCTCTGCAGGGCCTTCCTACCCTCAGGCAGACTGACACTTCCTCCTGACTTGGTGTCATCCGTGAATTTACTGAGAGTACGCTCAGTCCCCTCACCCAGATTATCAATAAATTGACCTTGGAATATCAGAATTATGTCAGCATTTGTAGCGGAGTCCTGGAGTCAACTATTCTGGGGCACATTACTGCTGATGGAATATGTGAAACTCAAGATTTCAAAGAGTAAATCTGCTATGGAAAGCAGTTACATAAGAGGTACGCTGTCAGTTTCCTGTTCCTTGTGAGAGACAGCAGATTTCATGTCTTCCTTAGTACACGGTTAAATAAATTTATCCATGTGTC
>JAOWBP010053275.1:0-11432 GCA_028571105.1 Tragopan temminckii
AAAAAGATGAAAAATTAAGTGAAGATTCCAGTCACACAATATATATAACTTTAAGGAGGGATGAACCATTATATACATAAAAAAAGCAAGCATACCATAATAACCTCATCTTCGTACAAAACAAATCCTACATTTGGTGCTGAATTTAAATACCCAGAGAAAGTACTTTTAAGCAGGAAGAGAGACTTTTTAGATGGTCTGATAGGACAAGGGGGAATGGTTCTAAATAAAAGAGATTTAGTTTAGATGTTAGGAAGAAATTATTTACTCAGAAGACGGTGAGGCCCTGGAACTGCCGCCCAGAGAAGCTGTGAGTTCCCCATCCCTGGAGGAGCTCAACGTCAGGCTCAAGACAGGGCCCTGGGCAGCCCAATGGTGGCTGGCAGCTCTGCCCATGACAGGAAGGTTGGAACTGATAGTATTTAAGGACCCAAGAAATTCTATGAGTCTGAACTCATCAAATAGAAGTTCATCCATTCCCCTTCCTTCCCCCAAGTAGACTTCTTGTAGAATATAGAGGTTACTTCACTGATATGTCTTTACATTGTACAAAAAGAAACAATATGAATTGTTCTACTACATAGTATTTTACAGGTGAGAGATCACAGGGTGCTCGCTCAAGACAGACTGTGCTACATGATGAACTCTGTAGCATTAATAAAAAGGAGCAAACAAATATGACATGTTCTATTCAGCAAGCGTGGAGTTTTCATTTAATGATTCTTTTCCATAAATCCTAGATCACACTTTTGAACACAGTATAATTCCTGTCTCCCATGACTGATTTATGAGAAAACAGTACCTGCCGTGAGGTCCTGGGTCAAAACAGAAGCTCCAACGCTACACAACGACCAGGGAGTGAATATATCACATTGTTCACCATGGGTGCAACTTTGAGTGGTGAGCCTTCCAAACTGGATATGATGGTTTCACAATGGCAGCTGAGCTCCACCACATCACTCCCTTACTCCCCCTCCCCAAAGAAAGAGGGGGATAAAAAGTCTTGGAGAGACCTGGGTCCTGCTCCTGCAAGGATTGCATGGGCTGTACCTCCTCCAGGCCATATCCACTGCTGCACCATAGGCTTGTCCATGGCTGCACTTTGAGTTCTGCTCCTTGTGGTGCCTGTGGGCTGCAAGGGAACAGACTGCTCCACCATGGGCCTCTCCTGAGCTGCAGGGAGCTTCTGCTCTGCATCAAGAACACCTCCCGTCTTCCTTCTTCATTGACCTAGAAACATGCAGGGCTGCTTGTCTCCTATTTCTCACCCCTCTCTCCTAGCTGTTGTTGTGTACCAGTTTTCCTCCCTTCAATCTGTTCTCCCAGAAGCAGTCCCAGCATTGCTCATGGCTCAGCTCTGCCCAGCAGCAGGTCCCTGTTGGAGCAGCTGGAGCTGCTCTGCTCCAACATGGGTCAGTGCTGGGAGCTTCTCAAAGAGACCGCCCCTGCAGACCTCTTGTTAACAAAAGCTCACCAGGTAAACCCAATACAATGGATGACTTACCTTGCATGGCAATAGGGGAAAAATCTCATCTTCACATTTTCTGGCCTTTGATTTTATATCACCTTGATTCTATGTTTGAAAATCTTCAACTAAGATTTTTGACAAGTTTGTTTTAGGATACGGGACAAATTGCTTTCAACTGTATTTCAAGTTCTTTACTCATTAGACTAAGTTATATAGGAAAATTCATCCAGCCAACTATAAGAGGAGTCTGGCTGACATTGTGTCTATTCTGCACCATTTTAAGGTCATGAAATTGGACCAATGACCAATGCCAGGTATCCACAGTGCTTGTAAGAAGTAGTTTTTCCTGATCTGCTTTAATTAATTTATTTATTTTTCCTAATTCTTTTGTGGAAGTTGAGTTGAGCTTATATCTCTAGGGAGTAGCTTTCTCTTGCTAAGCCATATGTTGAAGTTACAGCTTCTCTATTTTTCTGTTAGCTCTTCTTTGATGTTTTCATATTCATACTTATAAAAAAATTTAAAAAAATGGACCACTCTAGACTATCTAACATGTTTTTTCTCATAATCAATATTTAAAATCATAATAGCTTCTTATCTGATTGTTTTGCAAACTGAAATAATTTCTTTATTAAACTTTTTCAATTTAGTTTTTTTTATATTCAGATTGACATTTGCTATTGCATTGCAGTTCTCCATCATATTCTACTCTTGCTGATCCAGTTTAGTCACAATCATTAGCAGATAAACACCATTACAGATGCTTCTATAATCAACTCAGCAGTGAAGCTGAAAATGTAGGTCAATTTTTTTTCACTGAAAAGTGAATCAAATTTCTTTCTGATTATATTTGAAAGTGTGATATGAAAAAAAAAAAGAAAAAAAGAAAAAAGAAAAGCTCTACTTCATACCTTGGTAAACTTTGATAGACTCCTAAATCTTGACCAGCATTAATAACCGGTAGCGTGAAATCACAGATTTCTGCATGCTGCAACTACTAATAAATGTGCATACAGCTAATGCCTTATTTCAGGTTGGGGCTTATCAACTCTAAAAAACACAATTACGGCTGTGTACTCCAGCTTCTCTCATCTCTACGGAAGTATGACCAGCCAGAAATATGAGGACAAAAATTAACCCCATGAGTCTATCTTATGGGTGAATTACATAAGTAAATGAATATCACTGAAAACACGGATTAAAAGAATCCTAAATAAGGTGTTATAAATCCCCTGCTCTCCTGTGCAGTTTCAGAAGGCTCTTTTATACTCTTACTCTCAGTATCTTAGCAAAAAAATATCCCTATGAGACCACTATGTTTCCAGACACGAAATCACTATCTAGGGTTTACAGTGCTTTATGAAGGACATGAGAATAGATTTTGGATTTTGTTAATTTCATTTTTAATGCTATTATCTTGCGAAACAGCTTGGCAAGTTGTGCACTGCCTTACACTTGCAGTCTTTTAATCCTCAGTCAACCCCACAGGAATAGACACATTTGAAACCTTAGCTATTACTCAAAAGGAAGACTGATTATACAACCAGAATTACCAATAGATCTGATGGTGTCTAGCTTCTGAAGTAATCTTTTGGTCAGGTACGATGGTTTTTCTTCTTTTATTACTCTCACTGATGATGGAGTGTTAGGTAAATAATAAAATATCAACGTACTTCAGCTTCTTCCTTCATAAAATGGGCATAAGGTAATCTCCCATATCTTTTGTGCTGTTCTTTGAGGTCTTCTGATGAAAGGTGCTAAAATAAGCACTATGTATTATTCATATGTTAATTCTCTCTGGCATATTGCTTTCAGTTAACTTCATTTAAGAGCACTGGGAAATCAGCTTCAAAGAAATGCAGTTACACAGAGTGAATACAGTCAGCAGTGGAACAGGCCAGGCCTGACACAGCTCTGAGAAGCAAATGCAAGCTGAACATAGAAACTCTGTAATCACCTTTTAAGAAAAAGAAATAAGTAAATAAATAAAAGGTCCCACAAAACTTTCTAACTTTTCTACAGTTGGCATGGCAGTCTTATAAGATTCGGTAGAGAATTAGAGCTTCATCATAGAATTCTGTAGGGCAGCTTAAAATAGGGAGAAAATTTAATTAAGAAAGTGATGCTCTGGGACAAACTCACGACTAAGATCCCCTGGGTTCTTGGGTCTTTGTTTTTTTGGTTTTTGTTTTTGCTTGTTTGTTTCTTTTTATTGTTTTTTTTGGTTATTTTTAATGGGGAAATTATTCTTAGAGAGCTTTGACATTCTGATATTTCTTTCATTCAGGAGAGATTTATATTGGATATAAGGAAGGAGGTTCTAACAATAAGGGCAGTGATGCACTGGCACAGGTTGCCCAGAAATGTAGTGGTTGTCCCACCCCTAGAGACACTGAAGGTCAGGCTGGACGAGGCTCTGACAGGGCCATGGGTTCACTGTAGAGGAGTTGAAGTAGATGGCCTTTTAATGGTCCCTTCCAAATCAAGCAATTATATGATCCTATGATTCTATGAAATGTCTTGTAGTAGTAAGTGTTTGAGTGTCATACTCAAAATCTCTCACCACTTCTGAGGTTGTGGTACAAGCTATCAGCCCAAAAATGTTAAAATAACTCCTCCTTATTCATTTCACAGGACATTTCTTTACAGAATCATCTACAAATTAAATATATGCACATATGTGGCAATATAGTTTCCTATTAATCATTTCTCTCTTTCATTTTGAAAGACTGTTTTCACATGTTCGTATAAAATGAAACATGCTGCAGCAATTTACTTTGAACTCTGAGGGTAAAAGGGAGATTTCACCCAGCAACAGCAAGATCTTCCCAAAAAGCTTTATAGCGTAATTTCCTAACATGAACCTTGAAGCCTAAACTCTCGATTTGGTAAGCAAAGGAAGGATATGTGCACTAAGGGAAACAATTCATTTTAATTTTGTCAGCAAAATTGTTACAGTAAAGGCCTAAGCAACACTTCATCTACCTGTCACTTGTCTTAAAAGGGCAGATTACTTTTTCCTCAATCTTGGCACATCCAATTAAGGTAGGCTTACAAGCCAGGCAGGTGTAAAGTGCAAGCCAGCACTTGTTCACATTAGCAATTATCAATGGAAAAAATACATAAGTACCGAGGCTTGGCACAACAGTTGCCCTGGCAACCGTTAGCACTCAGAGTCTCGACAGAAACTAACATGACAGTTTGACATTTTTTCCCATAAAAAGATGATTGCATTCTCCCTTTCTCTCTCTGTTTTTCCCTTCCCCTCTTTTTGTGCTGTTTTTCCAAAGCTCTCAGCTATGACCCTGCCTCGTTTAACTCTAACTGCTCACCTACCAGGTGCAGAACTCTGGATTGAGCTCCTCTGTTTTGCCAGCCATTAGCACATCCTCTATGGAAACTATGTGTTTACTGCTTATCTGGCCAAATGTGAAAAGGAGAAGGGAAATGTGGATAAGCTGCATTAGTGTTACTGACTTTAGGCAGTCAGAGATCTGCAGGTTCATGACAAGGTCATTCCCTGTTATCTTTTTTCGTGTTGATAGTCTGCAATTGAGTAAGGCACACAAGTCATTTACAGCAGCTTGCCTTGAAATACTGCTCCCTCTTGCTTCTTCTTGAACCTACTGTCTCCTTATTCACTAAGTTCTCAGAAAGGAAAAGAAAGTCAGCCAGAAGGAAAGGGTATGTATTTCATTTGCAGACGAAAAACTCAAAGTCATCAAGAAACCCCATTTCCACCAAAGAACTCAGTCCAAGATAGCTCTGAAGAAATTATAATTTTAAAACATCCCCAATCATAGAATCATTGAATCATTAAGTTTGGAAAGGACCACCAAGAATATCTAGTCGAACCATCAACTCATCTCCATCATGCCCACTAAACACTTCCCTCAGTGCCACATCTTCACAGATCTTGAATGCCTCCAGGGACACCACCTCCCTAGGCAGCCTGTTCCTATTCTCATCACTCTTTCTGAGAAGAGCTTTTTCCCAATATCCAACCTGAACAACCCCTGACACAACTTAGGTCCATTACCTCTCATCCCATCACTGTTACCTGGGAGAAGAAGCCCACTTGCACTGCACCACAACCTCCTTTCAGG
This sequence comes from Tragopan temminckii, assembly GCA_028571105.1. NCBI lineage: Eukaryota > Metazoa > Chordata > Aves > Galliformes > Phasianidae > Tragopan > Tragopan temminckii. The sequence goes on from JAOWBP010053275.1 coordinate 5,575, forward strand.
GATTTGTAGAGAGTGATAAGGTCTCCTCCGAGCCTCCTCCGGACTGAACAATCCCAGTTCCCTCAGCCAGTTCCCACATGATTACTGTTCCAGACCATCCTTGTTTATCCCATCCTCAAAGAGAGAAGAACTTGAAGTTCAACATAATTTTATGCTGTGCAGTGTTTGTGGACTCAGTTGTTTGAATTTGTTGACTGAATTAGCTACCAGCTCTATTATTTCTATTTTGTATTTTTATATCAAGCAGGTTTAAAGAGTAATACACCTACATTAACATTTTGTTGATGAGTGACAGTTGAAGTCTACCTGGTTTTCCCTTTTCAGATTCTCAAGCATCATTTCCTTTTGTCATTAATATCATTTTCTACACAGTCTTTTGACATGCATTGTTCTCATTCAGTCTTATACACTCTTTAATTTTGTTAATATCTTCCCATTTTAAGAAGTTAAAATGCTAAAGTTCTATATCTCACTCAGGTTTGGGTGCTTTACTTTCTTCCTTCTTTCTCTCTTAATGTATATCATTCCTGTCGTTTAGCTCACGGTGTTCTTACTTTCAGCCAGCTTCAAATGAACGAAGAGAAGGGAAGGCAAGGGGAAAATTATCATATTTTCTGGGCAGAAGAAGAAAGCATTTGGGAAGCTGGGTATACAAGAGAAGTTTTCATAGTGAAACTGAGCTGATACTCTGGTCCTTACTCATAAATTCCAGATAAGCTGAACAGAAAGACATGCAGAAAATCAAAGTAAACAAATCCCAGTGTTTAGAAAAGAATTCTGCATTTGCTTATTAATGCATATGCTGCACAGACCTCACAGATTTCAAAAGAGTAGGCTCTAGCTATGGTACAACATTGACCTGAAAACTCAAGATGCAGAGCCAAATCTTGCTGCCTGGATTGCTGTGATCTGTTCCCATGGGCAAACAGAATCCATGGTGTAACTTTAATTCTGTCATCAGGATGAAGGTATAATAAATAAAAGTAATACACATTTTACAACATTAAACAAACTTCCACTGCTAGTCAATGTGACAGTTTTGACTAGCATTACATCTACTAGAATGTTTCTAATCATGAACAAGAAACAAAGTCATACTTCCTCCGGTATAGTTGCATCAATTGGATGAGTGAACCAATAAACATTATTACTTCTTTCAGATTTTGGGACTAAGAGAAACTTGTTCTTTTTTTTTCCACTATTCTGTGCAATCTCTTCTACGACAACGTAATTTAATTTAAAAATCATGATGGTATAAGTACTTGAGAAGCAGTTACAGCTATTCAGTCAGAGAAAGGTCATGTTAACATAAATATTGAAAAGAATGATAATTAGGGAAGGAAAACAGCAAAACACATTAAGAAGAAATGAGGCAATTTTTAAATGTTAACATCTCAATTCAGAAATGTTTACACTACATTTAATGGTTCCATTTTCAATGAACATTCCAATAAAAATAAAATACTGAGCAAAATTATGGAAGACAATTACAGTAAAAATGACATTGTATACATTTTACCATTCTGAGAGTAAATGAATTGTCTAAACCTTGTTAAACACAACAGAATTCAAATAGTCCAAGCATGACTTCCTGCAGAATGTAGCAAAGTACTGTCTTATTAGGAGTCAAGTGCTTAATCTTCTGGTGATAGTTCAAAAATTGAAATTCTGAATGTTTGAAATAGTTGCAATACATTTAATCATGTCTGTAAATTATCCAGCTCATATCAATGCACACTGGTAAAGGTAAGGATGTCACTGCAATACTAGTGATTTCATGGCCTGAAACATTCTGTGACTTCTCCCATAGCGATGCTTTCTACACAGTTTGGGGGATGGTTTTAACATAATCAAAATATTATATAAATCCTTAAAACTTTCTTCAAAACATTCCTTGAGTTTACATATGTACAGCTGACTTCCATTCCCCTCTCTCTTATAGCTGCTGCCAGCTGAACATATTCATTTTAAAACTTGAAGCAAAAAGCTAAAGTTCCTACCCAGGATTATGTGAATCATGTACATTTGCGCAAGCTACCTAGACATTACTGTCCAAGTTAGATTGTCACAATAACGCAGTATCATGGCAGTCACCAAACCAAGCCTGTGTAACTCAACTGAAGAAAGTTGAGAAAAAGTGAATGGTAGGAAGAAGTGCAGAGCAATTAAAAAAATGGGTTTTCGACTGTTTGAATTATTGTTATTATTATTTGTGTTTGCCAGAATACAGCCACACAGTTTAACATCCACATTTATCAAGTCAAAGTAATGATTTTGTTTATTTTCACAGAAGAGTCACAATGAAGTAGGAAATGGTCACATAGTAGTCGTTGAGATTGGGCACATTTAACTAAGAATTCTGTCTTTAATTACATCCTCCTACACCCTATTTTAAAATGCAAATGAATCTACTTAAGTGAATTTACTTTAAAAGGTCTGTCATGTGAGACCATCCTTATTTTCAGAGACTCGGGATATTGAAATTTAAATGAAAACAAAACAAAACAAAACAAAACAAAAACAAAAAAAACAACAGAAGAGACTTCAGGGATAGCAGAGCTTTAAGTGTGCATAAGTTATCTCGACAAAAATGTGTGACTGTGGCTTTCATTCCCAGGGGACAGACTGTCCTGTCCTCAACCAGCACATCTGACAACAGCACAATGCCAGAAGACATTAGACTGGGCATCATAACAAAAGCATGAGAAAGTCGTTTACCAGTGCTGTAAGCAGAATTGTCGTGATTTTAGCTGGATATCAGAAAGTCAAGCTATTCCTAACACTTCTTACCAATTTTTTTTCCCTTCAGAATTTTAATCAAAAAAGGGAATGACAAAAGGAGTACAAAAATGCATTCAGCCTTTGTGAAATGACAGCAGTAGCAACAATAAAAGCCATAGCTATGGTTCATTTTTTTCTGTTCTTTGGTACAAATGCAGTTATTTACCCAGGATCTGTCATTGTTGGGTAAGACGTTGGAATACCTAAAGGGTCAAGTGCTATGATTTCTGTATGTAGCTTATTAAGTTGCAAACAAAAACAAATCTGGGGATTTGATCAAACAGTGTTTCACAGCATAGTACCTTCCTGCAGAAATTTGGCTAAAGTGTACTTATAGAATGATTGAATCATAGAATTGCTTGAGCTGGAAGGGACCCTTAAAGGTCATCCAGTCCAGTTCCTCTGCAATGAACAGGGACACTTACAGCTCCATCAGGTGCTCAGAGCCACATCCAACCTGACATTGGCTGAGGTTAGAAGGGACCTCTAGAGATCATCTTATCCAACCCCTGTGCTCCAAAAGTGGCACTCAGAGAAGGGAAGGGTGATGGAAAGGGGGAAGGAAAGGGAAGGAAAAAGGAAAGAATACCTTGATAACGCAAAGAAAGAATGCAAAAAATATTCCCTACAGTATTTTGGAGATTTCTTTAAGCCTGAGAGGGATATCACAGCCTACTAAACCAGTCCTGTGTTTTGCTTTTGCTTAGAGAGTTTTGCCAGCAGTTTCACTCAGAATTTTCTGATGTGATTTAAGCCTTTGCTTCTTGCTCTTTGCTCTGTTCCCTTCAGGCCAAAAAAAAAAAAAGAAAAAGAAAAAAAAAGTTGTATTCCTTTTCTCTTTTAAAGTCTCTTCTGCATGTTTGGAAATGATTATCCTGTGTTCTTTCAGCATTCTGGTCTCTAGACTAAACAGTCTCAACTCTTCCAGAGATTACACTGATTTCACAAAGTCTGCTTGCTGTTTTTTGAATTTGAATTTGAACCAACTCAGTAGATTCATAATGATACCAGGTCAACCCAAGAAAGTCTTTACAAATACGCCTTATAAACTATTTGTTGATTCTTGCACAAGAAATTCCTGTTGACTAACACTATTAAAAATAGCAAGGAACAAATTGTATGAGCTGACAACAATAACAATTGCTGGTGGTTTACCATACCTAACGCGTGAGTCAGAAGTGTTTGTATTACTTATGAGAGGTCAGTCCTTTGAGTGCTATCATTTCTTAACCTAAAAACCTTTACCGACCCATATATATGTGATTTTCAAACAAGTAAACAAGCTTTCTTGTTTGTGTTCCACTATTTGTGGGATCTTGTCAATGGAATACAGCTCTCTCTTGAGATCTGGGGCTGGAGTGATGATATGGACTGTTAAAACCTTAACTTTTATGCTTATTTTCAAATCAGGATTTGATGTTAATGCCAACCATTTAATATGGGGAAGCAGCCTTTTTCCAAACGGGATTGACTGTACACACAACAACTTAAATCTGTGAAAATGAATCAACTGAGTCAGCTGCCGATGACTGCAAAAATGTCCTGGATGCCATTTACTGTTACCTTTTCAAGCAGAAGCTTGAAATTAGGAGAATTATAGCAAAACTGTCATTGAAGACAGATCAACTGCCCAGAATTTGCAATGCAAACCTATTCTTATCCCTTATGCAAGAGAAAGATAAGTAAAAATATAATAAAATCAACAGCCAAAAGAGTTTCTTTCCCAGTTGCAGCTTCATCTTATTTATTGTTGATATTTATATACGTATATATTTAAAAGCTTAAATCATTTGTTAGCTGTGCATCAAGCTAACCCATATAAATGCCAGTTTTACTGCAGCTGTTATGGCTTTTAATATTATTTATTATTACTTTCCTAACACCTAGAAAGTAGTACGAAACTTTAGGGCCTCACTGTGTGTCTCTGTACAAGCAAGGGAGACAAAGGCAACTGTCGCCCTAGGGTGCTCACAGCATAGGATTTTGTGAGGACAGAGTGGCTAGACAAACATCAAAAGGGACAGATAGGGTGACAAGGTGATTCAAAAGTCAATATATTTACTTGAAGAAGCAGAGATAGGTGTGTCACTGCAGAATGCTGTACAGGGATAGCTCTGTCTGCTTCTTTGTGCTTTGTGTCACACCTGTTTGTTGCTTTATGGATTCTAATAAAGCCCCATCCTGTGAAAGGCTCATTGTGGGCTCGTCATGGCATCTGTACAGAGCCAGTGGTAGAAAGAAAGTGAATTACTTCCAATAGAGACAAGCTCTGGATTTAGCCAGCATTGCAAGGGAGTGACTTTTGCACAGTCAGAGGAAAACAATGGTACAAATAACTTAGTGAAAAATTACCAGCATCTGTCTTGTGCTGTAAAAATCTATTGCTTAAATGAAAATAATAATAATTAAAAAAATAATAATAATAAAAAAATCTGCAAAGGACAAGAAAACTTCCACAGCCTTAAAAGGTCAAAGGGAAAAAAAGTAATAATGAAAAAGAGAGAAATGTCTATCTGGTTAACAAATGCAACCTGGAAAGTCAAAAACTATAATAGAAACATCTTGTAGAAAATCCTTGTCATCTCCTCCATGTTTTTTCACACTGTGAAAGATCTAGGTTGAATTCCTCTTTTCAGTTTGCCATGACATAAAGGAGATGATTTATCAGCTGTCGTTGACCTATCTGAGTTTTTGTAGGTCAAACCTAGCATCCTTGAGAGCAGCCTTGTGGAGAAGGACCTGGGGGTCTTGATAGCTGAAAAACTTAAGATGAAAAGCTTAACATGAGCCATCAATGTGCCCTTGTGGCTCAGAAGGCAAATGGTATCCTGGGATCCATCAGAAGAGGGGTGGCCAGCAGGGACAGGGAGGTGATTGTCCCACTCTCCTCTGCTCTTGTGAGGCCCCATCTGGAGTACTGCGTCCAAGTGTGGAGCCCCCAGTACAAAAAGACAGAGAGCTGTTGGAGAGGGTCCAGAGGAGGGCCACGAAGATGATCAGGGGACTGGAGCACCTCCCCTCTGAAGACAGGCTGAGGGAGCTGGGCTTGTTCAGCCTGGAGAAAAGAAGGCTGCGGG
>JAOWBP010053276.1:0-11432 GCA_028571105.1 Tragopan temminckii
GATTTTCATTTGGCATGTTTGCTATATTGGATAAGTACTCCATGTAAGCACATAGGACTCCACCATTTTTTCCCTGAAGGAGACTATTTGACTGAAGACTAAAGGGGGACAGTGCCTAGCTCTGGAATTCCAGCAGTCCCATTAATGACAGCTGGAGATGATGACTTTTAAGGGGCAGATTTTGGTAAGTTTTTCTAGAAGGAATTAAAAGATGCCCTATTCAAGGGGAAACCTTCAGACTTTTGATGTGTAGCTGCCAAAGGATACTCCTCATCTTGTTTATTTTTGCTCAAAAGAGAATAAAATGTTTAAAAATTTAGAGTGATCCAGAAGATATGATGAACAGTGGAAGGAAGTATCTTTATCTATAAGACAGCAAATTTTTTGTGCAGAAGTCTGTGAAAGGTAGAGGGGGAAGAAATTAGCTGCACGTTGCATCAACTTTGTGGTTTTCTAGACTTGTATCAAGGAAACTATACTAGCAAGCTGTGCCCTAAACTTACCTCAAGTCAGCAATTTGAAGTTGGACTGCATATTTTCAAACCAATGCTCATATCTTATAGTAATTCTCCTCGCTTTTCAAGCTGGATGCAATTTTAAAGAATTTTAAAAGAAAATTAATAAGTAAGAACCACATCAGGGCAAGTAAGTAATTTAAAGTGAAAAAGATGTTGTCAAATTAAAGAACAAAAAGGTATGTAGGAAGTCATAATCATCACAGTTTTAACTTTATGTTTAACTTTATTTGAGAGGTTGTGTGACTATAATTCTATATTATAATATGGGAAGACAGTAAAGTCCTTTAAAAATAACGTGAACTCTGATTCAGGCTAAGGAAAACTGAAATAAGTAAATATCACTTTAAAATATTCTAATCCATTTGGTACCTTAAATTGTAAAAGCAAATTAAGTATTCTTATATTGGAATCGCATGCTATGAATTTAAGACAGAATTTGCTGTTGTTCATAACTATATTTTTAGATTCATGCATATGCAGCTTGATTTTTTTCCCTCAATTTTGTCACTCTTTTAATCCGTCTCCTTCAAAGTACAAAGATTTTTAGCTGTTTCTCCTCAAAAACAAAAAACAAAAAAACAAAAAACACTGGTTTAAGTGGATTTTAAGATTCCAAGTTTAATCACTTAAAATTTAGGACATTTCAAATTGAAGATTGCCATGTAATGTTACTTCACCTCTTTAGTGTGCTTATGCATCATAGTAAAGTGATGCAGTTTTTAATGACATAAACACATTTTTTCCCCAAGAATGCTGTTTTTCATGTGTCAAGTACATAGCTGAAATTGTCCCTGCAAAAAACAGGATGAGGTTGACACCTGTCATGGGAAATTTCAGCAGTATCTGTTAATACTTGGCAAGCAACCGAGAACAAGTTCTTGTAATGGAAATAAGTGGTTAAGCCCATAAATAGTCCCACTCCATCAGAGAGCACACAAATCGAGTGAATGTAAGGATTTATATCATTTCCATGTTTGGAAATGAAAAAGTCATTTCTTTCTTTTTAGTCTTGTTTTGTCTTCATACAAAATGAACATTAGATCTGAAGTCCCATGTGGAGTTTCACTGGGGAAAAAAAATAATTCCTTTTATGTCATTCTAATGCTCTAAATATATAAGAATATAAGTTATGGGCACTTTTACTCATAGATACTGAACTTCAGACATTTGTAAGTATTCTGTTTTTCAGAAGGCAATTGTCTGCTTTCTGAAAGTCAACCTTTGTTAAGGTGCCTGAAGATCAGTGCTAAAACTCCTTCTCACTTTTGAAACCTACTTCTAAGAAAAGGCAAGCGACACGCTGCCAGTAACTGCAAATCCATCTGTAGAGAGTCAGATAAAAAGACCATCAGAATGATTTTATGGGGACTCCTCAATTCATCCTCACATTTTTCGTGTAACGGATATTCTGTTCTCCGTTTGTTCTTTATTTAGTTGTCCTTTATTTCCCATTTAGTTTTAGGAGAAACTGAAACCTTGTGTTATGGCAGAAACAGCTGTTCTATTAAACACGATCACAGAACCCCAAATAATTCACAAGCCTTTGGCATGTGAAGAAGTCAGGACTGGTGCTGGCTGTGGCTGAATGAGATTGCTGAAGTACCCCATCACTGAACCTCCTAAGCCTAAGTACTTGACCCGGTGTTACTGCCATGGTCAAGTGGGCAGCAGTGACGCTTTCCAACAGAGTGATTTGTCTCTGTAGAACTTACTACAGACCATATCCTCTGTTACATTCACAATGGACTGAAAGCATTGGCTTATCTGCTCTTTCAATATTAATACTGAACACAGCACTCAAGGTGCGGCCCCACTGGTGCTGAGTACAGATGAATGATCATCTCCCTGCTCCCACTGGCTGCACTACTTCTGATTCAAGCCAGGATGCCACTGGCCTTGTCCACCTGAGCACACTGTTGGCTCATATTCGGCCAGCTGTCAACTAACACCCCCTCTGTAGAGCTGTCCTGAATTTTATCCTGTACCTTTTTTCTCATACAGCTTTCCATCTACTCTGCCCCAACCTGTAACATTGCATGGGGTTGTTGTGACCAAAGTGCAGGACTCAGAACTTGGTCTTGTTAAAGCTCATACAATTGGACTTAAGATAAATTCTTACGAGTAGTGAGAAGCACCCGTTGTGAGCTGGCTTCTTACAGCTTTCCTCTAGCATTAATGTTCTGTTTGTTTTTATCATTATGTCGTGGTGGTTATCAGTCATTCCCTCTCCTGCCCAAAGCTGTAATGAATATAGGAGTTGTCATCTGATGATTTATACTCTGCCTGCATTGGACCAATGATGGGTTTTATTTAGCAAATATCTCCTGACACAACTGCTAGATCAGTGGAGTGTAAAAACTGTGATATAAGTAAAATAATTAGAAAATCAGAGGAGAAAAGACTTATGTAAATAATGACCCCTATTTGCATATCAGGGTTTAATTTCTTACCTGACTTGGCTCTACCTCTTTAAAAACTGCCTTGCATTATTTCAGTCAAGATCTTTAAGCAACATGGGGGTACCCATACTCACATTACTAGTATGTTAAAAGGAAAAAAAAAATCTTTTTTGTACAATTGTTACAGTAAAAGTGTTAGATCCTGACGTTGTTTTGGAGTACAGTAAGAACAAAAAGGACATCACCACTATGTCAGTGAAATAATGTTAGTGTCCTGTTAGATCACATTTGTGCTCTCAGACCCAGACATCAACCTTCTCTCTGTCTCATCGCCTTTCATCTAAGTATCTGCTGAAAAGAAACGATAAGACCAGCCATCATTCTTCTTTACAAAGGAAAGCTTTCAGAAGTGGTGAAACATAAATGGATTTTCTATTTCCAAACTGACACAAGGAACATCAGGTGTATATTCTTTGCTGTCAGACTACTTTGAAGGAATTACAAAATAGTAATCACTCACTGCCAAGCAAGTGGAATTCAAAGATTGACTAGAAATCATTACATAAATGTCTTCCTAAGGGTTTCTGAGGTTAACGTAGCAGGCTCATTCGGCTCTCTACAATATACAAGCATGAGGAAAAATTATAGCTGGAATAATCAACAGCTTTTCAAATGTATATTAATTAAAATACTGAAGTATTCACACCTCACCACCTTTTGGTCTGCACCCGGAAGTCGGATTTAAATTGGCTTTACCTTTAGAATTAATCAGGTAGCATCTTATAGGAAAATGGATTTCCCTGTGACTACCATCAGATGTTAGTGCTGTGTTGTCTCCCTGTGTGGTGGTTGCATCAGAGTACACAGTTAACGGGGCTGGGCAGAAGAGCTGCTGCTGGATCTTGTAAGGAATGCTGCGAGTGTGTGTTCCTGCTCGGAGAGAAATAGTGCCAACCAAAAGTGTTATTCTGCTGTGTCATGAATGTGGCCTACTCTGCCTCGGGTCCTGCTTGCTTGGGCTGCTTCCACGGGGCAGGCACTTGCTATGCTGATCAATTTCACTGATTCGGCCCCTGCATGGGGGCTGCTGCATCTGGTCTGCAGCACATCGCCCTCCACTTTCCCAATAGATTGCTGGCATCTGCAGCTGTCTGCCTCATTTTGTATGCCAGTGCACATCCGGATTTTTTTCTAATTGTAATATGCTTTCAAATGCAACTGTCATATTCCGCATTTCTGTGTGGATACATATTGCAATTATCCTAAAATCCCAAATTTCATGTTTTGAGCCTTTGTAAAAGAGCATGAAAAAGGGACTAGTGGTTGTACAAAGTACATTTTTTCTCAGAAACAGTTTATTCCAAGACTTTACCTTTTAATGCTAGTTGAAAGAACAGTATGGTTCATTCAAATTCTGTAGAACTATCCTGAATTTTATCCTGTACCTTTTTTCCACTGATATTTTGAAGAAACAATATGGTAATATCATCACAATATGAAAAGGATCCCTGAAACACAAAATGAGGGTTCTTAAACTTTCATAATCTGGATTCAGTAACAGCTATAGAAAGAGACAATGAAACCTTTTTTCCTTCCTTCTTTAGTCCCACATGTAGCCAAGCCATTTTTTTCACATTTCTGTTCCCTTTTGTTGAATTTACTGGAGCAGCCATAATTCTGCAGTTCAGCCTAGAGAGCATAATCTTGGATTTCAGTCAGAATTGTTACAGTTATACCATGCTCTGTGTGAATTAACTTATGAACATTATGGCTTACTTCAAGATCAAACATCAAGTATGTGGCATTTGGCATTTTGCAAGTCTCATCTTTCCTGAAATCTCCCAATAGCACAGCCTTTTCAACAATGACTCTGGGAGGACCTGATTTGAGAATATGAATTTAAAAGCCAAAGAAATGTATCTTTACAACAGTTTATTTGTTATAGACTAACAATACGCTTTTCAGCTCTACCTCACTTTGAAACTGCTGTACAAATTCAATACACTACATTGCTGTTTGTAAAATTTATGCCAGAGGTAAGGGCTTTAAATCTCATTTACATGGTTCCTTAATAACAAGAGTAGTAAAGTATATAGCAGTTAGACTGTATTATCGAAGTACTGTCTCTAGACAATAACCTACCTTTAGGCCTTTATAGAATGCAATCTTGCCATGGATGTAGTACAACATGTGTTGTAGGAGCCAAATTGAAATTTTGGGCAGCAGGACATTTGCTTTTCCTATCTTATGTTGACTGAAAAAGAATAAAATTTTAAATTGGATGGAGAAGATCTGTATGGCTCTTTGTTGAGTTACATTGCTGTTATCAGTGAAATTGACAGCAGATGCTATCAAATGATATTGGAAATATATGAAAAGAAGCAATAATGAACCTATGGGACCTCATGCTGTACAGGGAACTCCAGCATTTTGCTTTGGTCCGTCCTGCTATAGAAAAATGTTGGAGAGAACTGTCAAAGATATGCCTATTTGGTCATTATTGTTTTTAGATTGCACCATATGTGGGAGAGTTAAAACCGAGCGATGTAGGAATAAGAGGCAGATGTGGGTTTTTATGTTTTTGTTTTTGCTTTTGGAAAGGTGACTTAAATGTCAAAATTAAGAAAGATGAATTTTTAGTAATGACGAGTCTTCAGAACTTGAAAGCTTTTTTTTTTTCTTTAATTTCTGTTCCTTTTGACACATTTAGGTCATCAGCAGTAAAAATTAAAAAATGTGTTTTGCTTGTTGAGAGAAAATAAGCCCATTTAAGAAGATGGCATTAAGGAACACCATAGCGCTCATCTCAAATAGTCAGTCTGCACGTTTTTGAAAAGTTAGCTAGAATTCTGGAAGAAGAGACTTGCTAGTGATGTGGTGGACACACAGAGTTTTCTATAGGTGGTTTATTTTCCTTTTCCAAGAAGTGCTATGTCTTGAGACATAGCCTCTAAGTAAAATGGTGTAATCTAAGTGTCCTTTTATCTTTTTTTCCTCTTTTTTTTTTTATTAGATATCTATAAAACACGCGCCTCTTTGTGTTTGTGAAGGATTGTGTGTTCTGTGTGTCATTACCTGATTTAGATCTGCTTGTTTTGTCCTGTATTCTTGAACTGCCTGATCTCTGGACACTGTTTTCACGAACTCTAACTCTTTTTCTTTCACATCTCCTTCCTGGATTTGCTGCTTCCTTCAGTCTCACGTCAAGGTCAGTATTCATTTTAATAAGGTTGTTTATCATGGTGTTGTCTATTAAGCTAAAATTGAGATCTCACAGAAGATTGAACGTCAAATTGCATGATCCACAAAATAAAGGATCGAAGATTTGGTCAGTTCTGTGTTGGAAGATGGGTTGGAAGGAAATGCGTTTAGAAGAAATCTGTACTTAAAGGAAGAACTTGTATCAAACGCACTGTAAATCAATGTTGTTGTGCACTGTGAAGAATGGGGGGAGAAAAATAAGACAATTTAAATATCTTTGGTTTTGTCTATCGTGTCAAGAAGGAAAATACTTGAACTTCAGCCTTATTCTATCATATATGTTGTCAAATGCGAAACTGGTTGCCTTGAAATACTGGTCACTTTAGTTTCTTAATTGCTGGATTTTTTTCATTGTATCTGTGTCTGAAACCTTGTATTGATGTTGTAGAAGCTAACAAGAGACAATATATTTTGGAATCTTATACCATTAAGCCATGGCTTAATTTTTTACTTTGTCTTTTTTAAGCAGTTGCTAAAGGTAGATTCGGAATGTCAGAAGAGAAATAGCTAGGAATAGACTTCTATGACCTATGTAATCTAACAAGTCAAAGTGCATGATCTGCTAGCCCTCATTTACCTAAAAACACTCAGAAACCATTTTGAACTCTTGTTTTTGCTTGCAGTTTGGTAGCAAGCATCCATGACTCTTGAGGGAATGATTATAATTGTTTCAGGCAGTGCCTTTACCCAGAAAGCTTCTGCTTTAATGACTAAAGTTCTGAGTTATTGACCGACATCCGGCTTCTCTATTCCTGATCAACACTGTGAAAAATGTGGTGGTCAATGGAATCCCACGATGGCGTGATGCTGCTGACGCCTTTAAATTGTGTTGGTATTCTGACCTTGACTTGGCACAGACATTATGCCTGTGGCCTTGGCTGCATGTTTTCCTTCCTCCCACAGACTGGAAAAAGATTGGAAGTTAATCATGCTGTCCATCAATACCTTCTGTATTCAGTGTGTTGTTCTTGCATACTTGCAACTGCTGATGAAAGGAGGACTGTCCTTGAATGACCGTCTTCTTGCAGTTCCCCAGGAACAGAACTGCCTGGAAGCTTTTCTGCCCTGTGAGCATTCTCATCTGAAATACTTACAATGTCTTTTTTTTTTTTTTTTTTTTTGCCTGAATGCTGTTTACATTGGGTAGTCTGTGTTTGCTGATTGCCACCATGAATGGAGTTTGATATGCTTTGTTTGGCTGTTGAAGTCCTAAATGTTATGAAATCTATTTTGTCAGAGATATTTCAGCTTCAAACCATATGGTTTTTATCAATACCTGCACCTATGCTCAAATTCGTAATAAACAAGAGAGGGGTCTGGTTTCAGGGTGTTGTTTGGGGGATTTTTATTTTTTTTTTAATAAATAAATAGCTATTCCATAAAGTTATGTTCTACTTTGGAAGCTACAACTTTATTTTTCTCTTAATGGTGTAACAGCAGTTAGTTTTTTCAGACATCAAAGCAAATGCGTCTTCCTGAAAAAGAACTGAGTATATGCAAAATCACATTAGGTATGTCTGTCTTGTAGAAACAGGAAAATACTTCAAATGTTATCTGCTCTTATTAACAACAGCTATGCTTACAGTAAGCAGTGCAAAACCTTTGAATTTTCTGATCTGACTAATAAGTTTTCATCATCTCTTTCCTGTTGATAAACTCAGTGAACCAGAACATAGAAATGCAGCCCACATCACTATTGCTGTCATGACATGTACTAACTGTTTAAAATTCTGAAAGCCCAGGGTGGCTATTGTAATGGTTTAGAATAAATAAAATAGACTTGGAAGGTGGGATTAAATCACTTTTCCATAAAGATCTTTCCTAAGCTATCTCCGTTGATGAAAGTTTTACATAAAGAACTATCTAATGCTGAGTTCCAGAGAGTAATAAAAGTAATAACGCTACTTTGGTGTCATTTGCTTCAGCAGTGAAAAAATTAGAAAAATACCATGAAGTCATTAGACTACAGTTCTTTTAAGCAGTTCTGATGTATACATGTCACAAAAGTTGAGATGTTATTACTATAAAACAGAAAAAGTTATCAAAGATATCCAGAAGCTTTCTGGATTATACCAAAGAAAATTTGATGCAATAGGAAGTAATAAAAAATACTGTAAACCTTGTTTCCGCACAGCAAAGTGGCTTGGTGATTCAGTGATTAAAGGCTGGTGGCATGAATCCAGATAGAAGTCCATGTAAAATAAAATGCCAGAAAACAACTCAAGAATATAACAGCCTTATAAAATCGAAGTAAAAACAAAATACTAAATGTGAGGGAACTGTCTCACTGCTTTTTCCAGAGTCCAGAGTTTCTGCTACACATTTAATGACCAAGGAAATATTTAAAACATGGTGTCCTTCTGTAAGGAAATGATAGATAATATTTCTTAGAAAGTTAAGCAACTTTAGAAAGTTCAGAATACTATTTAGTAGCACGAGTAGGATGGTTCCACTCTGAAAACAGAAATCAGGGCATGGAGCTGAACCTGCTGTCTGGGTAAGGCACTCTGTTCTTTGTTTCTTTTTTATTTGGTATTTAAGTGCATACTTGTGTAGATGATAGGTGCAGGATCAGACACGGGCAGTGTTAGCCATCTTTCCTGTAATAAACATGTGCTTCTACTCCATTTGGACCTCAGGAAACATAGTTTTACAGTGTGAGTGATGGAGCATGGGCACAGGTTGTCCAAGGAGTTTGCGGTGTCTCCTCCTTGGAGATGTTCAAAAAGCACCAGACAGTCTGCTTGAGGAGGGGCTGGTCCAGGTAGACCCAGTAGGCCCTTCTAACCTCAACCATTCTGAAGTTCTATATTAATTGTAATAAATAAGAAAATAAATAAATATGGTGTGGTAAGTGACAGGCGTATAGTTGAATGATTGTCTATGGCACTATGGATTTTTCATTGTTATGGAAATAACCCTCGATATACTGTGCCACGTACTGTACCTCTAAGAAGCTGTGTTTCTGAGTACTGAGAAAGTGCCTGGGCAGTCTGGACCAATTTCAGTGTAAGTGTGGCTGGCTCTCCAATTTCATACCTTCAGGGGACTCTTTAGTCTTCGTTTTGCCACCGTGCTGATCATTTACCACCTCAGGAAGTGATGAAAATGTTTGAGTCACCAGTCGTTATTTCTAGGCAGCAGAGCCAGATACATTGTTTTCAAAGGAGTTTCCATTTAAATGTCATTCATCTCTAAAAAGTAATGTCCTCTAATAATTGCTTTTTACTTAATGTCTTTTCCCTTTAATTTTACCTAAATAAAAAAATGGTTTTATGGGATTCTTTATATTAGAAAAACACTCTTTTCTTGTAGGAGTTGTCCATCCTTGTGAATAAGGAAAAGAAGTAAAACAAGGTGATAGTGGGAAACAAAAGATTGAAGAAGTCAGACTTTTTGGTTGTTAAGGCTAGATAACGATAAGTAGAACACAAACACTGTGGGGTTTTTTTTGTTAAAATAGGTCGCTGGCAAAGTCTTTAGGATTTGCTTTAGGAATAGAGATTTCTTTATCCATTTGAAGTGGAGTCTATAGCTTTTTTGTCAAAGGTCGTTTTTTCTTGCCTTGTTTTACTGCATCTTAACAAAGCAGTTATTCACAGCTGTACATCATCTCAGAATTCTCACTTTCCTGCAGTCTTGTATGATCTGATTTCTTTCCTACCTGCTAAAAATAACTTAACTGATGAGCTGTTTTTCTTTTTATGTTATTGCTCTATTTTCAGTACACATTCTCGCAAAGCATACAGCTTTCCTGTGGGAATTAGAATGGAGAGGCACATGGGGGGCTGTTTGTATGTCGGCAGTATGCTATGAATTCTGAGTCAGCTGTGCTCTATGATCTGAGAATTCTCTCAAAATTTTCCTTTTCTGAATATAACTGAAAGCAAAGCATTTTACCATACTATCTGAAAAATCAAAACATTATATGGAATACATTTTACTACGTGTCTTTATGTTAATTACAAAGTTAAAAAATTATCTGGCATGTCATCAGAAGATTATCATAAATTATCATTCAGACTTCGTGCAACATTAAACATTTTGACTAACCCATATGTGTCACATCACATTTAGTCAAAGGAATAAAATCTGAACATTATTTTTCTTCTTTAATGGCTAATTTCCATGCAAAAGTGTACCCCTCCAATGGCTAGACTTTTATTTCTGTCAAAACTCTAAAAGCCACATAGGGTATGGACAGATAGTGAATTTTTGGTTTTAATTAGCCTTGGCACAGATGTTTTCTTAACTGTCTACCAAAATATTTAGCAGAACCTGGATTCAGGGGGAAAAAAAAATGCAGAGAATTCAGCTGGGGAGGAGACCTTCAGTGTCACAGAAGAGGGTGAGGAGCTCAGTAACTTCTTGTACTGGTAGCTTTACTGATAATGACTGCTTTCAGATTTCCTAACTCCTCAAGCTTAGTGACAGAGTCTGCAGGAGTGAAGCATTACCCACAGAAATGGAAATGCAAGTTATAGACTATTTAAGCAAATTAGAAATATGCAGGTTGATGGAATCAGATCAGATACATACAGTGTTGCTGAGGGAGCCAGCTGATGTCATTGCAAGGACTCTTTCTATCATCTTCAAAAGCTCATGGCTGTCAGGAAGCGTTCCTGATGACTGGCAAACATCATGCCTGTTTTTAAGAAGGATGAGAAAGAGAGTCCAAGGAATTATTTGGAGCATATCCTCCTGAAGGCCATGTTCGTGCATCTAAAGGACAAGAAGCTGATAGGGAACAGCCAGTATGGCTTTAGAAAGGTAAATCATGCCTGCCCTACTTGATTGCCTTCAATGATGGGATTACTGTCTTAGAAGGGAATCATCACTGTTTAATGTTTTTTTAAATGATGTGGATGATGAGATAAAATGTGCCCTAAAAAATGTCATGGCTGTGGTTACGGAGGGTAGGGCTGTTATTTAGGATGATCTTGACAGACTGTGGAAAAGAGCTGACAGAAACCTCACAAAGTTCAGTAAGAGCAAGTGCAAAGCTCTGCAACTGGGGTTGTACGTGCTGAGGACCAGCTGGCAGGAAGGCTGACTTGCAGGGAAGGATGGAGATGTGGTTGAGAACAAGTTGAACAAGTCAACAGTATCACATTGCATACAGGGGTGTATTAGCACAAGCACAACCAACATGTCGAGAGAAGTGATTTTTTCCCTCTACCTGTGTCATGGTTTTATGACTTTTGGTGATCAGTATTCCACATCATAACATCATATAATGTACTGGGGGTTTGAC
>JAOWBP010053277.1:0-11430 GCA_028571105.1 Tragopan temminckii
TATGATGCTTTATTCAGGGTGCAGTGCAAGCATATTTATACTGTGATACTTGTCCTCTCTACAACATCCTAGGTCTGCACACAGGGTTACCTGCTCAGCTGAAGCTTCTTGGTGCATTCCTAACTCAGAGCTGTGTGCCTCCTCCCCGTGCTCCCTCTT
Source organism: Tragopan temminckii (assembly GCA_028571105.1). Lineage (NCBI taxonomy): Eukaryota > Metazoa > Chordata > Aves > Galliformes > Phasianidae > Tragopan > Tragopan temminckii. The sequence continues at coordinate 160 of JAOWBP010053277.1, forward strand.
TTCAGCCCTCAGCAATCATGAGTGATGCTTTGTGCTCTTCTGCCCCAGAACTGAGAGCCACAACATCCAAACCAGCTGAGGGAAACAGGGCAGAGCTCTCCTGTTCATACAGACTGAGCAACTCATCCTCCACAGATGGATCCTGGAGATTTCAATGCTGGGAAGGAATGGGAGGACCCCCAGCACCCTGCTGCCCATGACTGACCACTGACAGCATGGGGTGATGCATCTCGGTGATGCATCTCTGCTGTTCTTGTTTTTACTTTTACAGCACTCTGACCACTACGCCTTCGTAGCAGCTACCATTTCAAAAGATGCAACTCTGAAGTCCTGGAGGAATTATTACATGTACAACTTAATTAGTATTTAGATGGGTACCATATGTCTTATTGATTTGGTAGTGTAGTTGTTTCCAATAGATCGGGCAAAAAATAAGGCAATAAATGTCAATAGCTGCTAGTAGGAGTTCCGGCAGGAAGAAAGGAGCCTTAAAAGCGCCTGGTTCAAGAACCCGTGCAAATCTGAGCTGAAATTGGAGTGGGAGCACAGTGTAATTTTAGTGCTCCCTTTAACACTGCAATGGCAACAGGCAGCGATTACTTTTGGCATTTTCCTGCATAATGATGTGTTGGTGATGAAGCATTGAAGTAAATATCTTACAAGATATTTTTTTTAATTACTTTCTTGGCAGAGATTGCTAAAGCACCAAGGAACTTTTGCAGATTTTCCCTTGATGGGACAAACGAGTGATTATAGAACGTCTTTTAAATACAAAGTGTATTTTTTGCTACTTTGATTGGTACAAAACCAAGATCCTGTGCAGCAATCTCATTTTCAATGACACACAAAGAATAATAGTTTTGAAAATAGGCCACACATAATAATATGAATTTAAAAACCCACCATTAAAAAAAAAAAAAATCATTATCCGCGTACTCTAACCAAGAAAGCAAGCAGGTACCTTAATGACTAGCATGCTAGATGTTTATGGCAGCTAGCAGTTACCATTTTTCTCTGTCAGATTTGCTATCCATTGCACAGCTATTCATTACTTAATTCTGGTGTCCAAAACTCCCTTGACTTTGCTGAAGTTAATCACAATATACATTCCTATATCTGAAGAGCAACTGAATTGTAGATATGGTTTATTATTGAAGATAGAACAGGATCTTTTGAGATGAAAGACAATGAATAGTCAACACATATAATATTTACTCTGTATTCAAACCAGAAGTCTGGCTGGGAGCTATTTCCATTCCAGTCAAACAGAGGGATAACACAGTGCCATTCTTGCACCTCCCAGTTCCAAAAAGCAGCTGCCCAGGCAAAGCATCACTACTGACTTCTGTTTGAAAAGGGAACAAATGAGCCAAATAATTCAGAAAATAATTTCAAAATAATTATTGCCTTCAAGAGGAGTGACCCTGCACAACACAGTGAGCAAAAAGAGGTGAAAGTCATTGATTACAGCATTCTCCCCCAATTGCCACATGGTATCTGGTGGTAATAAATAACTTTTTAAGATGTAAAGAGGATGATAAATGTTTTCCAGTTGGCTTTTCCTTATGATATAGCCTGCAGTCCTACAGCAGGGCAGGTTTCTGTGCTCAGCTTTGATGTACGGTGCTTTACATATCATCTGACGCTGAGCAATGGAGATTTGATAGAGTGCTACAAATTTCTCCCAGTGTATAATCAACTGTTATTATTGCAGTTCTAGCCTTTATTGGATTAATTTGATGGCCTTGTGCTGATATTTTCTGTGTGGATTTCTCATATTTATTTGGTGTTGAATATATACACTTCTTCCAAACAGAATGTCAGAAAGGGAAAGCAGGAGCATAGATCTCTGCTGGCAATTTTCCTAAGCTTTGCTTGAAACAACCAAGTATAGCAACATAAATTTACTTAGGCGTTGTACTCAGCAGTGAAATTCCGAGCATGGCCGAAAGCGACTGGGGCATGACTTGCTTTTCTGCATCATTCCAGGAGAGGCAGCGGATGCAAAGTAAGCTGTGTTCGTTTGGTGTGCCTCAAATAGTTCATTCTCTTTGCTAGCCGGCAAGAAGATTAAATAACACCTCAGAAAACCATTTAAACTTGCACAGTGAGAGATTTTAAAACATCCATCAAAAGATGAGCCGTTTGCTGAGAAGAACATCACCCACTGCCTGTGGAACTGGCACAACTCCGACCCCTCCACCCCATGGTAGAGCAGGATAGGCTCCAGCCCAGCTCAGCAGTGCCTGCAGAGCCCCCAGCTCTGCCCCTGCTCAGCTCAGCTCACAGTGCATCACACGGTGCAGGTGTGAGTGTTGACACTTCTCCACCTGGGCAGGAATGGTTTCTAGCTCAGGCCAACAGAATGAGTTCTATTCATTTGTAGCCTGTGATTGCAGAAGTCACTGGCACATAAAGCAGAGGTGGGGGAAAGTGTCCTTACACCAAAGAAAAGCTATGTAAGTGAGCTTCTTGCAGCATGTCTGCTTCCTTTTATTAGAGTATTTACCATTAACTTTATCCCCCAGTGGCCAATTACTGTCCTTTTTATTTCTTTTTATTGTGAGACTCAGAAGATGCTGTGAACAAACCCTTTCTGATATTCCTCAGCAATTACTGCTGTGGTTATACCTCTCTCTTCTCTGCTCCGAGAACCAGCACAGACCCACAGAAGCTGTCTGCATCCCTCCATGCCAGCATTAACCCCACCTCACCCTGCCCTCCCTTCAGCTGCGTTTGAGCCAACAAAACTCTTGCTCCAGCTGCTGCTGCTGCACCTACTCACACCAGCCTCAATCCCATAAAAACGCTCTCCAGAGGGTACTAATGGAGAGAAGCTTCACCCAGCATTGATGTCAATCCACAGGGATCACAATGCCCCATTGCCAGCATTGTGAACCTGTCCTGGCTGCAGCGAGGTAACTTATTGCAGCTGGGGCAGCCTAGGCACCACCCCATAAATGGGTTTGCGGCAGCTCTCTGTCTTGGTATGCCTTGGGGGGGGGGGGAGAGGGGTGCAGCACTGCTGCAGCTGGGGCTGTGCAGGAGTCTTCACTGTGTTGAAAGGTGCTGTGGAGAAAGGAAAATCTGTAAGGCTTTTACAAACACACCTGATACATAGTAAACAGATGAAGGGAGCATACCAGTTCTTCAACCTAGTGCTGACTTGACCTTTCTGCTTGGCTAGGTGGCTGTGTAGTGCATCTCCAATTTGTCATTCTTGTATACTCCTGGACGAGTCTGGAGCAACACAAGTACTTTCATCTGCCCTGAGTTTGCAGAGCCCTCAGGCAGGGGCTGGTCTGCAGGGAGAGCTGGAGTGCTGGATTTTAGGGGAGGAAGAAAAACTAAATGCGATATCAGAGTAGATAGATACCATGGATTTGTGTTTGGTAAATAAATGTTGTGTATTAGTAGCAAATGTATTAAATCCCTTCAAACATTTTCTTTACTGCTTTTTCACTTTGTTGATTGCACGCTGACTACTGCTGTGGCCCTGAGTTCCCTCATCCTGCCCCTGAGGGTCAGTTACAGTGGGATGGGTGCCACTGCCCTCAGAATGTGTCTAAACTCTGATAGATGTGACCAGCAATGTGGCTCAGCCTGTTGAAATAGTTTCATTACCTTGATCTATCTGATCACACTCTGTTCAGGAAATCATCTTCAAGAGCCACAGAGATGTGGCACGGAGTTGTGATGGAGCTGTGACATGGTCAGATGCCGTGGTGGGATGGGCTGGGGTTGGACTTGGTGATCCTAGAGGTCTTTTCTGACCTTACTGATTCTATGATCTTACAGGAATTTGTTGCAGTTTGACTTTTCCACAGAAGATGTGTGGAAGTGATGTGTTCTGGATTGTTTCATAGGTGACGCTGCCAGTTGGATGTTCATTGATCATCATCACTGTCAACGCTATTATAGGGATGGCTCCTCTTCAGCAATTCAGCCAGTCCAACCCATGAGGGCTGCATGAGAAATGAATCGCGCAGGGCTGCGAGATGCGTGTGACAGAACACTTATCTGAGGCTTGCGTTCCTGTGAAAAGCTAAACTGCATTACACAGGAGAGCAGCAGGAGGCCACCTCGCTTTAAGTGATACGGCTTAAATACAGAAGCCAGAAATAAGCACATTCAAGAGCTGGTTTGGCAAATCCACTCTAACCTCACTCTACTCTATGTTAATGTATATATATATTTTTTTTAATTCAAATTTTGACCTTGGCTACAATGTTTTCTGCATAAATACAATGTAAAGACATGCATATACATAAAGGAAAACATAAAGCGCTGCAGCTAGCTATTGGTCTGCTTTAGCTTGTGCTATGGTGTTTATTAATTGCTATTTCCACTTTTTAATTTATTTTCTTAGGAAAAAAAATAATTGTTATTAGTCAGGACTCCAACACAGATAAAGACTGTGCCCAACCTAAGGAAGCTTTGCATATCACCATAGTTACCAGACAAGAAGATCATGTGCTCAGTAAGTCCTCCTGCTGGTGATGAGGGAGTGACACTGTGCAGTGAAGTGCCCTGAGTTCTCAACACGTGCTTACAAACTATTCATTTTCAAAACAAAACATGTGAAGAATGATAAAAAAAAAAAAGAGACTTTGTAGACATGAAAGCATTTTCTATTATGACACATTCAGCTTTTAAGAAGTGTGTCTATAGTTTCATGTGTTCACAGATGGCAGGAGGTCTATTATTTATAATAGCAAATGGAATTTTAAAAATGTACGAGGAGAAAATATGTCCTTTGCAGTCTATTGTTTTAAATGATCAATCACTGAGCCACATCTCAAATTTGTTTATTTCACTGTTATCTTTGTATCTCTTGAAGATGGACCAGGGAAGCAACCTGTAAACTTCTGCTGTACTCTCTGAGAAGCCTTTCCAGAGTGCAGAACAAGTCCTTTAAGGCAGCTAAACCCCTCTAAGCTGTTATTACTTAGCGCAGTTAATCTTCATTGCATTTCTTTGTAAGTGGGGAAAGCCAGCAGCAAACTCAGTTGTGCCTTCAGAGGCTCCCACGTGGGCAGTGCCAGAGGCAGCCCCTACCCTGGCGGACGTGGGCAGTGTGTGATGCTGTGCTGGCTGCCGTTGGTGCCTCGTGTGTGCTGGGACACAGCTGCCCATGCTGACGCCTGCCTGAGGATTCTCCTCTGGTTAATCCACCTCCCCATTCTCATCTCTGCCACAGTAAATTCAAAGAGACTTTTCACAGTAATTTAAAACCCTGGCAGATAGGACAAGGGAAAATGGCTTCAAGATAAAAGAAGGGAGATTTAGGTCAGATGCGAAGGTGAAGTTCTTTCCCCAGAGGCAGTGAGGCCCCGGCACTGCTGTGCAGAGCTGCAGGTGCCCCATCCCTGGAGGTGCCGAGGCCGTGGATGGACTCTGGGCAGCTGGTGGGGTCACCCAGCCCACGGAGCGCTAGAGGGAATGTATGGGCCCTTCCAACCAAAACGTTCTGTGGTTCTGAGATTCTATGATAACGGTGCTAAGTGCGTGGTACAGCTGGTTGAGCATTACATCTGAGTTTGCCTTGTTTGGACATTTCCATATGAATTGGTTTGAAGCTCAGCTTTGAAGTGCTGCCATATATCAACACCATGTTCTTATTTGTATTTCACAAGCCTTTTGCAAAACTGAGGCCTTATCTTTGTTCCACAAAAATGTGAACAACAGGCAGCCAACAAATCTGGAACAAAGCTGAGCTCTCCTAATCTGAACCTGAGATCTGTGCGCTGGGGTAGGCTGCTTCTGGAGGTGTCTAACAAGTGGGGAAGGACTTTCAAAGATGGGCAGAACAGAAGTTCACTTCGGAGTAAATCATCCTGCGGGATGTAACTCATCTCCCCCCGGAAGACTGATGTTTGCTAGAACTGCAGCCCAGTGTGTGGTGATGTGGGCCCTTCACTCCCACTTCCCAACACAGGACTGTGGTGTAGGGCACACGTGTGACACAGTTCTGGTAATAAAAAATAGCACTCTCACTAGAGCTCTTCAAACTGGGAAGTCCTTAAAAGGATTTGAAAACCAGTGAAGCTTTTCCCTGGTTTCCCTTCTCACGTTGATGCTGAAAATCTGGCAAACCATTAAGGGTAGTGGGATGTTTTAGCAAAGCCAGTATCTGTTGTTAGTGGGAACTACTGAAAAACAAGTGTCCATTAAACAGTTTTAATTATATTCTGGGAAGTATGTATGTTTTTAACAGTGAAAGAGAAGCTTTCATGTCTCAAACACTGGCTTTAACCTTTTCCCCTGTTTTACTTAAACAGAACTACAGTAGCTATTGGTGCCACAAACGCCCCATACAGTGAAGGATGAGTATGCAAACCTGCCACCGATCAATGCTCTTACTGGAACAGGAGCCTTCAAAGCATGCAATTCAAAGCGCTAAACCCAGTCCTTTAAACTGATAGAAGAAACCTCTGTTCCCCATCTCGCAGGTTCTGGTTCCTGTGTTCTGGTGATGATCCATCACCTCTGGGAAGCATCTCTGGGGCAGAGCGAGGTGCTCTTCCGAGACACACCAACCTGCCCAGCAGAAGCACCAGGTTCCCCGTGCTTCCTGCCTCCTGGGACAGCAGCAACAACATCCCTGGTGTTACCCAAACATTAATGGGATTTTTACAAATAAATCTACGGTAGGTGAAAAAGTCTGGAAGCTAAGCTTCGCTTCATGGTTTATTCACTATTTAAAACAAACATCCCGAGGACTGTTAGTAGGTTTCATTAAATATCTGCGCCTCATCTAGATGTGAGCTGTGGCACTGTGCATTCGCTGAAGGAATGGGAATGAGGTGCGGAGGCACACAGATAATTTTGCAATCAGCTCTCTGCCTGCCGTGTGCCACTGTGCCTAATGTTTTCCCCTGACTTCCTTCTATCACCGACATGGGCGATGCTGGATCACTTCCACCGCTCCACCTTCCCCCTTTTTATTCTCCACACTCTCTGCCCTCTCCAAAACCATACACAATTTCATGCTCAACAACTCCTGCTGTCAGAAGAGGTTTGTGACGGGATGTGCATGTATATGAGCTGCTCTCGGGGCGCCGCCTGAGGCCGCTTCCCATCTCACCCTCCCACATGCAGGCTCCATCTCCCACACGGCACAGCTGTCCTGGTGCCGGGCAGCAGGGGCACTGCCTTGTGCAGGAGCTGCGGAGGACAGTGCTGCATTTAACACAGATTGGGGCTGCAGCAGCGCTGTCCTGACCTCAAACAACACCTGGCTCGGTGCGGCAGCCTGCAGGCTTGCTTGAGCACAGTCTGCAGTGGGCGCTGCCTTCCCTTCTGGGAGCCCTTTGGGGTCACCAAAGCTTGGCACGCCTCCTGCTGCCTCCCTGCCCATGTGTGCTGGTCCTGCAGACCCGGCAGCTGCTCAAACGAGTATGACTGTGGTGCACAGCTCCTTTCTGTTTTTCATCCCAACGCCAGTGTTGAGGATTACATCTAAATAGGAATTTGAGCTGTTTTCTATCCCAGATGGTTTGAACAGATTATTACACCTCTGTTACAGAAACCATGTATGTGTTTCAAGACTATTATTCCCCTTTTCTTTCTGTGGTTAAGCAGATCTGCTAAATATTTCTTAAAGGACATTCTTCCTCACCTACTGTCCTAGTTCCCAGCTCCTTCTGCCCCCCAGCACCTTGCTGGCAGGGCAGTAGTGTTTCTTTTGCTCTCTAAATGTTTCATGTTACAATTTGCTCATAATGAAATGCATTTCAACCATTTCTGAGTGTGTCACCTGATCACTATTAGTAGCTTCTAGCACCCCAGCCTGGCAATTCCTGCACATCAGTAGCCTCCAGCACACAGATTTTAGATGAAAATAGTGAGTTGCAACTGATGCTGTGTGCTCAGCTGCAAAGTTCTGCCCTTCTGCTCTTCTGTTTGGATAATGATCTCTGTTTCTCATCGTTCTCCAATATCTCTCTCATCTCTTGTGTATGAGCTTCATCAGGGTGGTGCTTGCCTTGCTTGGTTTTGAAGATGCCCCGTGAAACAGCAGGAGAGCCCTGCCAAAGTCAAAGTGCTCCTCGGCATCAGGTCCAACACTGTGCCTCAGAAAACAGGTTGAACTGACATGAGATGCTCCTGGGAAATCAATGTTGACTTCTCCCTTTGTTTCCTGGTGAGGACTTAGAGTGTCCTCACTTGTTCATTTCGTTATTTTTCTGGGAATTGAAGTTCAGTGTCCAGAGGCCACATGCCTTCCATTGGCCCTTCGCCTGTGCAGGACGTCCTTCCTGCAGAAGGTCAGAGATGGGAGGCAGATCTCAGCATGAATTGGGCTCCGTCATCTCCCTCGTTTGCTGCTCTTACTGACTGAAAGGCATAGAGTGTAGGAAGGAAAATTTTCCATTTCAAATTTCCCACTCATCTTATACTAAAAATTTGGTGAAGTCAAATAATTTTTGACATAAAACACCGGGTGAAGACGCATCAGAATTACTGACTTCAGATAAATGGAGATTTGAAGGAAACCTAAAAATGATCTGTTCTCAATTTGGTTTGTGAACAGAGTTCAGCAGCAGTGTATTTCCACAAGAAAAGCAACACCAAATGGAGCTGAGAAATCTGCCGCTGTGCTGTTACAGTTCAGTGCTCTGAGCAGCCTAGGAAGCTGGGCTGGCAGGGGGAGGAGAGAGGCATGGGTTTTGATGCAAATCCCTGCAACCCCAAGGTCAAGTTCACTCTGTTTTCAAACCTCCAATTTGCTTTCTATTTGAATACACCCAAACAGGAGAATTTAAAGACACTTTCCGCTACCACAACGAATCCTGGTGACGCCATTCCTGCCCAGCTGGGTGTCAGCCAGCGGCCTCCCTGTGGTGCTGGGTGCCCATTGCATCCGCTGTGAATGGAGCCAGAGAGTAGCGCAGCGTTTAGCAGCTGGGGGTGGGAGATGCAGAGGTCTGAGTGCACAGCTACTGCAGCAGTGCCCAAGGAGGAGCCCAGCTCAGAAGCGTCCAGCATCACCCTTGGCTGTGGGACACCCCAAAAATGCACCCATTTCTGTCACTGCATTTAATGTGACTTAGACAAAGCAAAGTGGGGAAATCTCATTGCAAATCTGCTGGAGGCAAACCTGAAACCTACGGCTCTGTGGGGCAAAATGTGAGAGTGAGAGGTGTGCAAGTTGTTGTCCGTCACAGCCCTAAGATACCCTGAAGTCAGCACATAGTTGCTTGGGTGGCTTCAGCATATTCACATCTGTTGCAGAGCCTTGTTTCTCAGACCGGCTGGGCTGGGGGTTGCTCTGGAGAGCTTGGGGTCAGCTCCCGCTGCCACCAGCGTCCTCATTGCTCTGCCACCTGCAGCAGCTTTACAAGTGAGAGATATGGCAGCCGTGTGCAAATGTTTGTAAAAGCATCACACATAAGAAAATTCATGTCATTAATCAATTGCATCAACATTCATGTCAGAAAATGAAGTGGAAGATATGCAAAACCCGTGGTTGCAGATTGACTTCTCCACAATTAGAAGTGCAGAAAAATGTGTAATAAGTACCAAATCTGTTTCCAAACAATTAAGGAGAGAATGGAACTTCAGTATACTCTCAACATTTTATAAAAAATGTTTCAGTGTTACGAATGTTAAAAACTATGCATGCATCCATTTGCATAAATCCATACATGCAATTATCCATATTAATATGGGCAATAAACAGGCTGTGATCTTCTGCACAGCACAATCAAATAGCTGATGCTTGATCCCTATAGCTTCTCTTGATGTTTACTTCTCTCTGTCCCTCATTTGTGCACAGACGCAGTTTGCTGCTCCCTCTTGAAACTCAATTAGATGTGCTGGGAACAAGGTTAACTGGTGTATTTGTGTGTCTGCATCCAAGCTTTCCTGAGCAATTGAAGCCCCATGTTGGCTGGGTGCTTTGTGAGAGAAAAAGCTCCGCTGTCATGCGCGAGATGGCTATGTCTAATTGTTTGTACCTGCTCTGCAGTCCTTTCCTCTTCCTAACAACAGCAGCCCATTTGGGAGTCTCAAAGTCTTAACGCTTTTTACAACAAGCTATGCAGAAGTGTACTGCTATAATAGAATTGCAACCAACTGTGCTGAATTTTGGGTTGTGGGAAATATCTCTTAGCTTTTGAGTTCAGGCTTTGTTAGTTGGACTCAAGAAAAAGATATATCTTTGATGGAAAGAAACTTTAACAAGAAGGCGTATGGATACATTCCATGGCTAAAGTCACACACACATCAGCTACACCACCATTCTCAAGTGGTTGGTGGCAAATGTGCTTGGGATCCTGGGCACGGTACTTCCAAAGACACTTCTGGTGCGTGTACTCCTTGCAGCTCAGTGTTTGCTGCCCAGAACTTTGGCAGTAGTTGTGATGCTCTGGGTACAGAGAAAGGTAATGTTCCTAGGAAAATGTAATGTGCTGGCCAGGAAAATACAGAGCAATATTTGCGTAGAGATGAAGGTTTCATTCGCACAGTTATTTACTGGAAGTTTGTCGCCTTTGGAGCAGAGAGCAGCTTGCTCCATCTATTTGTGGCTCAGACCCCAGAAGTGAGCCCTGTGTCTCCGTGCTCAGCAAGGCCCCACTACACAGCTTGTGGGCCCCTCCAGGATAAACACGCCTGTCTGAGGGCTGAGACTGCATCTTCAGTGAATTCCTGGGTGTGTGGTTTGGAAATCTGCTTGCTGTTAATATTTTCACAGCAAGAGTTGACCTGTAGATCACAAGAAGAAGAAACAAAAGGGATGCAAATATGGCCTCGCCTATTAACAAATTTTAATTAATTATCTGCAAACAAATTTTGTTGTCACAGATCTTATTTTGGTTTCTCCCCAGACAGACTGAGTCTTTTTGTGTTCACACTGACATGTGCAGGAACCCTCTAGTTGGATGACACGTGTCACTTAAGCCCACCCCAGATTTGGGTTTGATGCATGTCAACACATTTAAACTCGTGAAATTTCAAAGGATTTTCTCTGCCTTCTCCACACAAGCCCTATGAGGAGCAGCTGAGGGAGCTGGGATTGTTTAGTATGGAGAAGAGGAGACTCAGGGGAGACCTTATTGCTATCTACATCTACCTGAAGTGTGGCTGTGGAGAGGTGGGGATCGGCTTCTTCTGCCATATTACTAGTGATAGAATGAGAGGGAATGGCCTCAAGTTGTGCCAGGGGAAATTCAGGTTGGACATTAAGAAATACATCTCCAATAGAGTGGGCAGGCATTGTAACGGGCTGCCCAGGGAGGTGGTGGAGTCACCAGCCCTGGGGGTGTT
>JAOWBP010053280.1:0-11424 GCA_028571105.1 Tragopan temminckii
GCTGGCTGTCTGTCAGGCCAGGTGTGCACTGACTGCACCCCCTGCTCTGTAGGAAGCCAGCAGGAATGGAAGGAGACAGAGGGACCTGGGAGTGCAGTGGCTTCGCACCGTGGTCCTGGTGTGCAGCACTGGGCTCACCGTGCCCCTGGCACTGGGAGGCAGCCCGATGGAGGTTTCACATTGCCTGAATGCCCCTCTCCAAAACTGCAGCATGACATTCTAGGCCTTTCTGGTTTTGACCTGAAATTCCACAAATAAGCTCTGTGAGGAAACCACTCACCCCAAGCATTTACACAGCACCACGCACACGCAGCACTCACAGGCTGCACCTGCAGCACGTGGCACCCAACAGGCTCTGCACCCTGAGTCCCACTCAGCTGCTGCCTCCCCCGCAGGCCTGCCCAGGACAGCAAACCCAAGGCAGCACGGGACAGAGGCCAGCAAAGCAGAAATAGGATGATCAAACTGTTTACAGTTTTGAAGGGCAGGCTTTCTTCTGAGGCTGCAAATAGGGGTAGGAGGAAGCCTAGGCCAGAGACTGTGGTGGGACTGTGGCGTGACAGTAGATCGCTACTAAAAAGTGCAAGGACCAATAAAAACAGGCAGTAAAGAAAGTGGTAAGTTTTACAACTGATTGCACAACAAACCGACTACTTTAGTTTTTCATTTAGACTGGCAAAAATACTCTTAATAATCCATTAAAACCAGCAGAGAATTCTACTGATACGGTGTTATTCCCTCAGTTTCTAGGTGATTCTTGAATCTTCTACTCAAATATTCCGTAACAGAGGTGACATGGAAGAGAAAGGCAAGCAGATCACGCTCTCTTTGGCGTTCCATTCACGGCGCTTTGTGCCTCTCCGCAGAGGCTGCCAGCAACCAGACAGACACAGCCTAAGGGTGGGCAGCTGGGTTCAAATCAAAGCAGGAACAAAATCACTCAATGCAGCCACCCTGCAACCGTTTCTTAAGCTGCTTCCCAAGCCCAGACTCAGAACAAGTTGCTGCACGTCAGTGGATCTGTCCTGTTCACACACACGCTGCACGTGTCGCCAGCAAGCAGCAGTCCAAGTTCGATCAGCCCTCCTTCCCCAGAGACTCAGTAAACTCCAAATACCTCTCAGCACCACGCTCACCTCCTCGCCTGAATCAAAATGAAAGGAAACCACGCTGTGCTGCAGCAGACTGTGGGTGCAACACAAAAGGTGGATGCTGCACGGCGTCCTGCTCCAATCCCAGCCCTCACTGCTGTCAGCTTCAGCGGGTGTCAGCAGCAAGATAAGGCAACAGCACAGCAGCAGCGGCCAATGCTCCCCTGGCCCAGCCAGCATCTTTCCCAGCTCCTGAGGGGAGACTGGAACCCACTCATGTCACGACAGCTCTGCCACTCTGGGCTAAACCCAACTTTTGTAGCCACTGAGCACAGCACAGACCACAGAGAAAACTGTCATGCCAAAGCTGGCTACCACAAAGAATGTGTTAAAGAAACAATGAGCCATTCACCCACAGGACATGAGAAACAGAAACCGAAGCCACTGCAGAGCTCCTGGATTTCCCAACAGCAGTGCAGGAAGAAGTCACAAACTTTCCAAATGTGGATGGGTGGGATAGTGGTTTATAAAGCAGTCCTGAGGGCTCTTATCTCTCTTCAAGATGATCTAGAATGTTTTTCTCTGTATTTTTTTTTTTCTAATTATGATCCAATCAGCTTTTAAAGAAGGGACAAAATCCTGACATCTGAAGGCAGCAGTGATCCTGACTCAGTAAGATATCAAACAGCAAAGCAGCATTGGCTGGAGCCGTACCTAAAAGCATGAAGTCAAGCCTTAGAACCTCACCGGCTTAAGTGCTTTAGAAACAAAACAAAAGCTTATAATCCCAATGTAAAGTTATCACTCATAGGCTTAAAACAAGTTACAAAAAAGGAAAGGGAGAACAATGGGGCTGTGATAAAAGCACAAGTGATACAAAAACTAACACAGAACCTGACCTTATCACTGAGCTTGAAAGTTCAGTGATTCTCTTCTACCATCGTGTCCCCAAAAAGGACAAAGATAAAAAACAAACAAGCTTTCTTGCCAAAAATCACAAATGGTGGGAGGCAAAGAAACCAGGCAGGCAGCGTGCTGGGCCAGGCTCTGCCCACCTCACCCAGCTGAGTCGCTGCTGTCAGAGGCACTGCAGGAGCTCCCAGGCAGTGAGAGCACATGGGTGAGACAGCAGCCTTGGTTCAGGGAAAGTTCACTAGGTTGCCTGGGTCAGGAGCTGATTAGAGGCAAAGAGAAAAAGCAAACAACAGAAACTTAGAGATTGGGAGGGGGCGGAGAGGGGAAGGATGTTCTGTTCAGCGCAGAATGGAGAGATGGAGTGACTGCAACAAACCAGGTCATGGAAAGTGGAACAGAAAGAAAGAATTTGCCATAAGCAAACAAACCCAGGCAGGATGGATGAAGGCCACAAAAAACCTCAAGATAAAACATACACGAATTACCATGTTTCTCTGGAAGGCCCACAGTCACACATTTGTGTCAGAGTGGGACAGAAAAAGCTGAACAGACAAACACAGAGCAAATGCTTGGGAGCACCAAAGCGTACATGCAGTGATGGCTCCCAACGCCTTGCCCGTGTGCAGAGAGGAAACAGCTCAGGACCACCATCTGCACTCAAGAGATGCTCGGGATGAAGATTTTCGTAACACCTCCAAAAATGCACTTCCCTCAGTAACTGTCTGGGGTGCAATGTAAGGCCATCATGCTCGGATGAAAGCACTGTTGATGTTTATCAGCCCAAGCCCTGCCTGCCAGCTGCAGCCGCTGCAAACACCGCATCCTCAGCGCAGGGAGCGGGAGGTTTTACAAGCTTTGCTGGAAACACTCAGACACAGAGCTAATGAGCCCAGCACAAAAACCAATACCAAAGAGGCAAGTGACCTCCGAGGGGCTGGAGATGAAATGAATTAAAGCGATAAAGCAGATTTGCAGCTTCCGGTTGGTTATAATGGAACACGAGGGGGGTGGCAATCCGTGCCCTCCGTACCCCACTGTCCCCCCAGGCTGCAACAGAAGTCCTTCAAGTTAATTTATTTTTGGAATGAACCAAAATGATAGGAATGCCAAGACTGAAAGCGCTGGATTGAGTTCAAAAGACATCATTTCCACTGGGAAATTAATCTCTTACCATTTTGTATAATTAGACAAAGAAAATGAAAAACAATTTCAGAAAGAATTTCCAGAAGCAATACGTGAGGTGCAGGCGAGAGGAAAGGTGCTGTGTGTCGGGCAGGAACGTGAGGCTGGGTGCTGGGGTTTGCTATGAAAACGCTTGGTTATGCCTCCAGAGCAGAACTGGCAAATGAGTCCTGGTGCACCGAGCTGCTGCAAGGTGGGGGGCACGGCCAAGGGGCTGCAATGGGGTAGGAACTTCTGGAGCCCACAGCCCACCTCCCTCAGCCTATGCAGACACCACAAGCCATGGACAACCCCAGTGGGGTGGACGCAGCCGCCTCACTACCCAGTACCGGTCACTTCACTGCAGTTGCTTCCACCCAACCAAACCAAACAGTGCCACGGGCCGACCCCGAGGAGGGTGCCAGCGCACCACCACAGGCCCCCAGCATGGCCTCAGCCCGCAGGCAGCACAGGACCACATCCCTACAGACTGTGAGATGGTGGCCATGGTCACCATGGCAACGCCAGGCCTGCAGGTGCTGGAGGGCCCTGTAGGGCCAGAGGGGAAGGACCCCACTGCCTGGGGGAGCAAGCAACGAGAGGCTCTGCAGGCTCTGGAGGTCTTCACCCACCCACACTTGGCTTACTGCACTTAAACACTGCCTGCTCCCAGAATTACTGCTTGTTTCAGGGACAGCAACAGAGGAAGGACACAAGACGGAAGCGGTTTTAGTTTTAGGCTGCACCAAGCATTGGAGGAAAAACTGGGAAGTGATCGCTGTCCCAGTCCGCGCAGCTCGAAGCGCCCTGCTCGAATGTCAGGGCAGCAGGAGCAGGGCAGCACCGCCCTCAGACCGCCAGGGCACAAGTGCAACGAGCGGGCTGGTCTCAGCTTGCCATCTAGTGGAGTACAGCCGCACGGCGTCCCCAGCAGCCGCCCTGCTCCATTTTGTGCAGTCCCCACATCCGTGGCACTGAGGAACACAAGGAGTGGGGACAGCCTGGTGAGACTGAGTCCCCGAGCACGGGGCAAGGTGCGCTGCCGCCAGCCTTGTGTCACCGCCACCACCAGGAGGTGGAGCGCCTGCAGGCTGCTGCAGAAAGGGAAATGGGTTCTTCATGACCACAGCCATGTCTGCTTGCCCTGCACGGAGCACCCTGCGACGTCTGGCAGCGTCCAGCCCCGTGAGACAAGGCTCCGGGTGCTTATGTGGGCACACACCTCAGACATGCAGGCTTCACAAGCATCTTATTTCATTGGGATAATAAGCTACTGGCATGGCATAAACTCCAAGTGATGACCTACAGTGATGACCTTCATTACCCAGGGAAGGCCTGAAGGCTTTAAGTGTCTCTATTAAGAGCATTTTGTGGCTCTTGCCATCTAGTCTTTCATTAACCCAGAAGTAACCACTTCTGAACATCACAGGCTTCCAGTGCTGACAAACAAACAGCATTGCAGCTTCAGCCAGGCCCAGCTCCTGGTTGGGAACATGAGTGTGGCGTCCCAGCAGCAGGCAGAAAACTCAACACTGCAGCTGTCACTTGACCTGTCCCCAAAACCTGACAGCTTCACACAGCTTGATGGCCCCGCAGCCCAGTGTCCTCACACGGAGCTGCAGATGCTGCTGAACCTGGGTATGTGGGGAGCTAAGAGGAGGTTTCAGGTCCTCACAGAGGTGATGTTCTGCAATAGCGTTCCAGAACGGGAGCAGAAACCGTATTTATTTCTGGGGGATGGAGCAAGGCCAAGAGGAGCAGGGCCCTTCCAGGACAATGGATCCAACTGCTGGGTCGCCCCAGAACAAAACCCACCAACCTCAGCAACCAGCCTTCAGCCTCCCAAAGTCTGCCAGGGATTTGTACTTTGTTCCCACCTTTGCAAACCTACAAAGAACTGAAGAGAAGGAAAGGGGAACAGAGAAGGAAAGGAAAAAGCTGTGCTGGTGTGCCTCCATTGCACTCCTCACCTCCTCATGAGAGCAGGAGGCCCAAGTGGGAACCGACTGCTCATCCCCAGTGATGCCCTCAGCTTTACAGTGCAAACAAAGCCAACTCCTATACGAAATGCTTGCTGTATTTTTTATAGGCTTGCACTGCCTCAAAGAACAAAAAAGAAAAGCAAAACAAAACAAATCGAGCAAAGGGCAGCGTGATGCGAGTGCCAGAACAGCGCTGCTCAGCTCTCATCCAAATCTTATTCCCTCTGACAGGATCACGGGATGTTGCATTTGCCATTTAACACTAACTTCTCCATCACAAATTATGGCTATGGACAACATATTAACACAGCTCAGCTGGGACACCATTCAACACGTTTCATACCCTTAATCCTCTGCTAAGTTTGTTTGCCTGAAGAAATGTTTTTGTGACCCAAAAGCTTGCAAAACCACTACCCCAATTCCATCAGCACTGATGTGAGAATGATTTCTAAGATTACCGACCTGCTTGCAAGGTAACAGCAGGAACTGCTGACATCGTCATCTCTTTTGGCTGGCACGCCTGCTGCACTTGGCAAGCGAAGCCATAACCTTACTAAAATGCTTATCTTGTTCAGTTCTTTGACAGAAAGCAAACAGCCTAATTTGTGTCTCTCTTAATCCTACAGCCTACCACAGCCACCACTATGAGCCAGCACAGCTTTATTTCTGACTCAGCCCCCAGTCAGCTTTCAGAATCGCTCCAGCCTCCACCATACGCACTACAAACTGCATCACCAGAGGGAAAAAAACCACAGGAAACTCACCCTGAGTGTCTTAACAAAGACGAATTCAATCACTCTGTTACACATTTAGCATTTT
Source organism: Tragopan temminckii (assembly GCA_028571105.1). Lineage (NCBI taxonomy): Eukaryota > Metazoa > Chordata > Aves > Galliformes > Phasianidae > Tragopan > Tragopan temminckii. The sequence goes on from JAOWBP010053280.1 coordinate 5,969, forward strand.
CTCCTACTCCCAGCCTCCGTAACACAGAAGAAAACCCAAAATCAGCACAGGGGTTTTACCCAAATTAATAGCAAGTGGTAAGAGTTAACAGACTGATGATTGCTATCTGGAGACAGCTTTGACTGTGAGAGATACAATAAATCTTTTCAAGTTGCGACAAATGTCTTAGCTAATGTAGCCCACATTCTATGTTTAGATCTTCCTACAATGCAATCCAACATTTGGTTTTAGTTTTATAATTATAACTAAGAAACAAACTCCGCTGCACTTTAATCTCTCCTTAGCCTGAATTTGCACACGGAATTACCATCCCCACCACGTCCATCTTTCCCACACTCAATATTCAAACTGAAGGAATACGAGACATTCTTTCCACGAGGGGGTTTTTTTTTGTTATAAAATTACAGTCAAAGCAGAGAACAGACACTTCTAAGATTCCAAACATTAAACCCTTGTCTCTCCCTCAAGGAAATCTCTGCAGTGTAGGTAACACCCCACACCCTTACGTTGCAAGGCAAGAATTCAGAATTCAAACAAAACAGATCCAGAAACCCACCTGACAGATCTAGGAGGATAACCGAGGACAAGGAGCTACCCTGTCTGTTAGCACACACAGAAAAATGCTTCTTGGACCCATTTCCATCCAGGCTTCGTTCCCATGGCTCCCACACCACACCTGGAAGGCCAGGTTTAAGTGCCCGTAGCACTTCAGTGCCAGGAGGTATTGCATCAATGAGTAGCAACAATCCTTGACGTGCTGGATGAGCAAGCTACCCAAAGTTGATGGGCATGATAGGGAAGAACAGAAATCCACAGGCGGCAGCATGAAGACCTGTGGGTTTTTTAAATGAGTTCATGTGATCAGATTCTGGAACAGGCTAATCCAGGCAGTCCTGCATCTGTTACTTCACAGAATCTTTTGCACGTGTAGCACTTCACAAACACTCAAAATCTTTGGCTATACCTCTGCAACCCTATTCTACCACACTGGCTGACTGTTGTGCCAAATCCTGATAACATCAGCAGGTAAAAATGCAACTGGATGATTGTATTCCTGAGGCTCCAGTTGCAGGTGGCTGGGTTTCACATCCCATCACCTGTATCTCTCACTGGAGGTGAGGCAGAGAGAAGGAGGTGAGCAAGCTGAAGGAGAACAAGGCTTGATTCAAATCATGAGCAAGAACACTTTTCATCAGCGAAGAAACAGAAAATATTATCCTGCATCTGGGTGTCACACAGACCCAACACAGAAGCTCATTTTAGAAGGAACAAGACAGCCTGCATGCTGGAGCTGGCGAGGTTGGTGTACCTCACACAGGAAGGCCATCCAACCACAGCTGCCCCATGACAGAGCCTCTCGGCTCAAGAGCCAAAGGAGCAGGCCAAGCAAGGCTGATGATAGAAAAAGACAGCAGGGAGTGTCCTGGGCAGGCAAAGCATACTCAGCCTCTTTTCTGCCCTCTGTGCTTGCATCTCTCACAATTCCTCTTCTTGGAAATGCTGTGTTTGCACATGTAAATGTGCATTTCTGTCCCAGAAGCATAATATGACTCAAGGGAGTGGCAGAAAGCGCGATCACCATCAGTGGTAGGTCCAAGCTACACACAGCACATGCCCTGTTAGGGAGTGGGCTTCACTTGGCTTGGAGAGGGGTTTATTCAGCATCACGGGGACCTGGGAACAGTCCTCACACCAATAAGGCATCACAAGGCAGAGCCAGGCTCAGAGCTGAGCATGGCAGGATGGCAGACAAGAGGTGCATGCTGGAACTGGAGATGTTCAGACTGGGTACAGGAGAAACTCTCCCACTGAGGGTGGCCAAGCAACAGAGCTGGTGCCCCAAAGGACAGTAAGTCTGCCTCCTTGGGTGGTTTCAATAACCTGCTTGGAGCAGAAGGCTGGACCAGAAATCTCCCAAAGTCCCATCACACCTGAATTGCCAAGTGAATCCCTGATTCCAGGCTGAAGCCCAGCTGTAATCCTGAATGAAATGCTTCATCTGAGATACAGCACAGCACCTCAGACACATGCAGCCATCCAGGTGTATGAATCACTGCAGGTGTTTCAAAAGCAAGCTGCTCGACTACACCCAGCACGTGCCTTCCAGCACTCACTGCTCAGCCCCGTGCGTATCCACATGGCCTTAAAGAATGCCTTCTGACTAACAAGGACCTTTCTGTGGATTGCAGGGGGAGGGCTCTGCTCAAACCAGCACCAGCCTGAGGCCACAGGGCTGTGCTGGACCGGGCCACCCTGATCCCCACATGGACCCAACTCTGGCTGCCAGATACCCAGCTCCAGCCCAGTAGCAGACATTTACTCCAAAAACACACACAGACGGTCCTGTCGTGGCTCCAGCTGCCTGCAAAGTTTATTTTCACATCCTGCATGCCCCCGACCACGCCAGGGCAGAGGCCCACACTGTGTTGCACCTGGCACCCATGGGCTGCTCTACAATGGTGGCACTGCCACTGCTGGATGGGACCACTCCATCCCACTGACACACAGAACCCACTGCAGCACTCATCCAGGGCAGCCCAGTCAGAGCAGAGCAAAGCTCAGAAAACTCAGCATTAAAGTCTGCATACGCGTTCAAAACAAAAAAATTCAGTTTTCTGAAAAGCCTCCACAATCCCTCCCAGCAGTAACGCAGCCTGTGCAGCTTTGGCACAGCAGAAGCAAGCACAGCAACAAGGAGAATACCACTGAGTACTGAGAACAGGCTCCACTCCTCCACTCACACAAGATCTGCAGTTCTCTGTAAGACCCAGAAACGGTTGCCAGATGAGTTGCAGGACTCAGAAAGTCCTGGAAATCTACAGCGTATTTTCTTCTACTGCTCTTTTTGCCATGTTTTCCTTTCAGCACAGCACAGCAGCGTGTTTGTGCTGGCCAAGCCTACCCACCTCCCTTCCACCGCACCTTCGAGCAATTCGAGCGCAGGAGATACAGTATTACCTCAAATATTTAACCAAAGGATTAAACTATTCTCTTGGCAGGAGCGTGCTCTGCCCACGATGCAGCTCCCGCACCGGCTGGCAGGCGCTGCTTGGCTGCCTGCTTCGTGGCCAGCGAGTTGCCCCAGGCTACAAAGAGCTCTCCATGCTCTTCTCCAATACTTTTGCACCAGTGTTTCTGCTCACCGGCTCCCGGCCATCCATTGCCTCCATCCAAAGCCTTCGGTCCTCCTCCGAAAGTGCCTGCATGGTGATCACACCGGGCCTGCGGAAAGAAAGGGAATACCATAAATAAGTTGCAGGTCAGAGAACAAGACACAGATTAAGTTCTTGTGTAAAACAGAGAAAGAAAGATGACGATCTTCTTCCTCGCCAAGCCCCAGCAAGATGTGGCTGATGCCAGCCTAACCACTCTGGGAAGTCCCTGCAGGTCCCAGCCAGGATCAAAAAGGAGCAGAAGGCATCTCCAATAATCAACACACATTTGCGGTGGTTTTACAGTATGACAGGCACTCTGTGACGCTGCACCCCAGACAGTTCACCTGCCTTTGGGCTAAGCACATCCACATAATGGACACGGAAGGCAGCAGAGCAAGCAGGACGCCCCTGTGTCCCCGCACCCCATGTCCCACCACCCCAAGCACCAGCTCATGGACCTTCTACTGCATCAGGAATTTCAACACTTTTATCCCCGAAACGCTCACATCAGTGTGACCGTGCCGTGCCCCTGACCCCTGCCCTTACCCACACAACAGCCCCCGAGCTACCAACCCTGTGATTGCTTATTTATTTTAATGAGAAGGAGAAAGAACAGGCCCAAGTGCTGGCATGCAAAGCAGGGGGGGCCAGGGAACAAAACCAGCCTGGCACTCGCCTCGGGGCCAGCACCACCCCACCACTTCCAAGCAACCTTGCTCTGCCCTTCCCACACCAGGAGCTAACGCTCAATTATCTTGTTCTGTCACCAAGGTCATGACTGACCAAACACAGCAGAGCACCCTCCAGCTCCTGGTGCAGCACACCATGGAGCACAGGTTGCCCCTCAGCACCCCGGGACCCACAGGGGCTCAGTGACACAGCTGAGGTGGCAAATCCAATGAGTTTTTCTGTTCTGTTCGGTTGGACTGGTCTGTTTCATTCCAGGCTATTTTCAGATGCATTAGCACAGTGCAGCTGCTATTTCTGAAGGAGGAGAGCGGGCAGAAGCCCTGGCAACAGGGAAGACGCAGGCATGGATCCAGCATGAGCAGGAGTGGCTATCAGAGCTGTCTGCAGCAATGCTTGGGGGGTTTTAGGGTTCATTCTCAGAAAGTACCGCAGCAGAGAGACTGTAATGCTGCAGCTCCCAACCCAGCAAAACATAGCTGCCCCAGCCCTGCAGCAGGGAACACGCAGGGGTGAGGCAGAGAGCCACGGGAGTTGCCTGCTTTAGGACCACTAAAAGCAAAACCCCACACGGCCTGGGAAGAGCGCTCACTTCTAACCTGCGCTTTCCAAAAGCGATCCAGTGGGAGAGGATCACTGCACAAAAGCCGTTCAGCTCTTGGTAGGAGCTGATCCTCTGTCAGAGAGGACAGCGCGAGCAGGGATGCTCAGTGTGGTGGTTTTGGCCTGTTCCTATTGCTCTGTGGTACTTATGGGCAAGGAACAAAGCAATAACCCCTCACCAGCCAACCCCAGGGCTCACTCGTGGCACGCGCAAGGCAGCTCAGCACAGGTTCGCAGCAGCAGCAGCATGTTCAGGCTTGCAACAAATCCAGGTCCAAGTAAATCAGACATAATGTATTTGATCTCCGCTAATCCCATTGGTGAGTCAGTCCATACTCACCAGCTTAGTGGTTTGGAAGTTTACTCATTTCGAAGGGAAGAGGAAACCACTTAACCATCACCCCATCTGAGAGAGAAAACGCTCGACATCCAGCACCGAATGCTGTCAGCACAGGGAACAAAGCTCAGTGCTGTGCAGACAATGTGGTCTGGGGGAGACAGGGGCAGCAGGAGAAGGGCTGAGGGGCTGGAGACGGACTGGGGGCAGCTCCCTCCCCCCTGGCACAGGGAGGCGGTGGGCAGCTCAGCCCAAGCTCAGGCCGGCTGGTGGGGGAGCTCCAGCAACCCAGGGAGGGCAAAGGAAACAGAGATCTCCGTCTCCAGTGAGACATTAACACAAACACACTGAAACTGTTCACTCGAGTAAACTTGACACTGGCCCCTAAGAGAATTGACAAGGTCCCAGAAAGACAATGCGGGTATCTCCCGTGCCAGGTTCCCCCACGCACGGGACAGAAGTGATAATGTGAAAATGTTTGTTCTGCCTTTGAGCGATAACAACTCTTTGGGCTTCACTTCAAAGCCAAACTTACCAGCGTGCAGGGAGGGGCTGCAAACCCGAATTAAAAATCCATTTACATTGCAAACAGCTCTGCATTTCCTCCCACAGTGCTCATTTGCCAGAGCATCCATTGCACCACTTTCCCGAGCACAACCATCTTCCTGGCTGTG
>JAOWBP010053281.1:0-11423 GCA_028571105.1 Tragopan temminckii
TCTGTGTGACAGCGACAGGGCCCGAGGGAACGGCATGGAGCTGTGTCAGGGGAGGGGCAGCTGGGGGTTAGGGACAGCGTCTGCACCAGACAATGGTCAAGCACTGGAACAGGCTCCCCAGGGCAGTGGGCACGGCCTCATGCTGCTGGAGCTCAAGGGGAATTTGCACTGTCCTCATACAGAAAGTTTGCTTTTTGGGTAGTCTTATGGATCTAGGAGTTGGACTCATTGATGCTTGTAGGTTGCTTCCAACTTGGGATATTCAGTGATTCTGTCAAAGAGTTTAATAAGCCCATCTGTTGACCTCTTGAAGTTAATGGAAGATGTTTCTGACAGGTTTTCAGAGGATGTTTTGAACACCCAGCTTACACAGGCCTTTGTTCATTTCCAGTGGTGTAATGCAAGATACATGACAACACATGAAATACAAAACAAACTGTAGAAAGCAAAGGATTTGATATTAGACAATATTTGCCGCATAACTTTTTACGGTCAGCTCCCTCTGGGAGCGTGCATATGTCGATGGCTCATGCAAAACTGTTTTACAAGTAATGGAATAAATGAGGAAGGAACACAATACTGGAAAAGACATTGAATGAACTCATTGAATGAACATTTCTGAATGATAATGCAGAAATGTAGGCAACTTGGACACGTGTTTTAAATAGTGCAGAGACTACAAAAGTATCAGTGGAACATCACAAATTTAAATGAAGATATATCATTAGATTGCATGATGAGGTAATTTGCAACATAGATGTTAGTTCATCCGTTAAAGGAACTGACAGTTTTTGATGCATTTTACTGATGATAGTGACAGCTGTATACTCAACTGCAGTGTAAATCAGTCCAAACCTTATCTAGAATCATAGAATCATATAATAGAATCAATCTATGATTCTACAACTGGAAGGGACTTTAAAGATTACCTGGTTCCAACCTCCCTGCTGTGGGCAGGGTTCTGCCCAGCAAATTAGGCTGCCCAGGGCCCCATCCCACCTGGCCTTGAATGCCTCTGAGGATGGGGCATCTCTGGGCAATGTGCTTCAGCACCTTTCCACTCTCTGAGAAAGGAATTTCCTCTAGACATCTAATTTAAATTTCTTCTCTTGTAGTTTAAAACTGTTCCCCCTTGTTCTATTACTATCAGACCATATAAAAGGTTGGTCTTCATCTTGCTTACAAACTCCCTTCCAGTACTGGAAGGTCACAGTGAGATCTCCCTGAAATCTCCTCTTTCCAGGCTGAACAAGTTCAGCTCCCTTGCCTTTTATTCATAGGACAGATGCTCCAGCCCTCTGATTATCCTCATGTTCTACTCTGGACACACTCCAGCAGCTGTATGTCTATGTCAGAGCATAAACATCATTCACAACTCTAGTCTTAACTATGGAGTTGTTCTTTTTGCAGAGCATTAAATGAGGGATCTGCAAACTTCTTTTCAGCAGTTTTAGAAGTGGCTGCCAACGGCAGCCTTGCTTCTCATTTCATTTTGCATTTATAACATAGAAATATGTCTTATGCTTGGGGAACTTCTACAGTAAACTTTCAGCAAAACATAGGTTCAAAATCACTTTCCCTATCTTGGCCCATTAGAAATAATACCGTTAGAAAAAAACATTTTTTGGCCATAGAAAAATTCCCATTGCTGATTGATTCCTCAGCCTGTTTGGCTGATTATAATTCCCCAACCTACCCATATGTGATTCACACTCACACATCTGCTCTAGCTTCAACACGTAATTGTTATTCCATACAGACACACCAGTATTTATTTGAACAAGGGTGCTCTTGTGTATTTTTCCTATTTTAGCTTCTCCGAAAAATGTAAATTGGTCATAATAGATAGCATTGTATGTGTGTGGGAATAAAAACTGATTTTATTATCCTCCAAAGGCTGCAGCTGATTGCTAAGACAAAATAAATACGAGAACTATTTGGAGTACTGTACATTTACATTAGAGACAGGGCATTACAGGGTTCTCTACAATACTATACATTGGAGGTTAATAACTGGTATCCCACAGATACTTAGCCAGTATACAATACTGGCTAAACAAAAAAGATGGTGATTTCAGTTATTTTCTAATATTCTTTCCGATATTATAAAATAAAATATTTTCATTCCTACAGATCTGTTGCTACAGTGAAGAATTATAAGCTGTGATTCTGTGACACTGCAAATCTTTGATTCCTATGTTATCATTTTGTCCTGAGAGAAGCAGGAAAGATTCTTGTGGACTGAGCCAGTTGGTACTGCTTGGATTATCTTCATAAAAGAAGCTAAATGAATTTAAAAACATTTGTTCTCTGCCAGAGTCAGTGGATCTGGTTCTCAGGAGTTTTTCTGAACTGTTGTTCCACAGTTTTTTGGCTCAGGCAGATGTTGGGAGTTTGGGAGAGTTCAGTGAACCCAGATCTCAAAGCAAAAACATTTTATCTAAGTTTCCTAGTGAAGGCAGTTTAAATAGCTAAATTTAGTTCCCTGGAAAATATTTTAAAAGTAATTTCTGACTAATCTTAGCTTTCTTAATAAAAACAATCCATATATAGACTTGAAAGACTAGAGGTGGCAGCCTGGGTTTTGACTTAGGGAATTATACAAGTAGGGTCTTAAAATTGTAAAAAAATTTCTAACTGCAAACTTAATGCCAAGTTATGTGGTATCTGGAAATGGAATTTGAGATATTTTCAGTAATATCGCTTGAGATTAAAGTACAACATTTGTCTGTTTGTTTGTTTGTTTTAGAAGTACAAAGATTTTCATCAGAAGGAATTAATACAGGTTTTATTCTTGATGCTTATGTGCCTCTGCTGTTTTCAGTAGTACTTGCAATCAGATCATGAACATATGAAAGCAGTATGTTTGCTTTTACTTATTCACATTACAGCTCTGAGTAAACATCCAGTAACTACGTTTCACCTCTAACTCATATCACATCAAGTACTTCAATTCTGAGTTTCTCAAATACACTTAAATAAGCAGCTGGCACTGCTAAGACATAGAGACTCATACAAACTCTATAATTGTGCATAAAGACCCCAAAGCAGCTTTTATTTATCTTCTGCATTGTCATCAAGATCTGTTGTCAATAACAGATGAAGGGAATAATTAAATTTAGTTAGAAAAATATTTGTAAAGTAATAGGGATAACAACGTCAAGCAAATTAGCTGTAACTTTAATGGAAGAGCTGATAAGAGGCAGAAGAGATACATGATAGAGAAAGCAAAGAGAGGGGTCAAAACCTGGATATAAGACACAGGGCAGAAGTCTGAAGGTCTTAAAGCAACCTTAAGGGTTACGTCAGTTAACAAGGTGAACAAAATATTCTACTCTCACACAACCAATTCATATTCAGCTGCAGTCAGCAGTGCCTGCAAGCACTGGTGAGCTGGTAGATAAGATGGAGATCTGACAGTTCAGTATAACTGAATATGTGGAATAAGTCTGTTTTTCACTAGAATGAAATGAATGTACTAACATGTAGCTTATTGCTTTTCCACCAATGTACTTCTCACAAGGAGAAGAAAACGTGTTCAGCTGAGAGGATTAATCTGCCTTTGGTCTCTCAAGTGATGCTGTCAAACAAAAGAGCTTTCCGTTACTTTTGGTTGTGTGGGGGTTTTGTTTTTTGTGTCTGTGTGTTTATTTTTATTTTTATTTTTTAAGATGACAAATTAACTGATAGCAGATTTGATCTTTCAAACTGTCACAGATTTTATTAATGATCTACCAGTGGAAATCTTTATAGCTCTTGCCAACTGTAGTAACAACACATTCCCAGGTGCAGAGCAGATTTTTAATGGAAAAATATTTTTTGATTGGCTGATACACTAAGACGTTACAGTAAGATAAATTAAGATACTCGTATTATTCCTGTGGGATACCAGTTATTAACCTCCAAGTTGTGTTCCCATGTCTTAATTCACACGTGGCAATTTGTTCAGTACCTTGAATAGGTATTATACCAGGTGGATGTTACTGATTATAATAGCACATTCAGATGAGTTATATTTATTGTCCATGTAAATAGACTGAAGTCCACAGATCTGCTAGTTTGATCAGGAGTTTTGTCTTCAATTTGTTTGTAACTATCAACCCTTGGGTGGTTAGAATGTTCAAGGGTTTTTAGGAACTGTAGTGTTACTAGTTCCATTTCTTCTAAGAAAAATGACAAACTTCTTCAAAGATGTTTCTTCTTGGCAAGTAACAAATGAAAATTTCCTAGAAGGAAAATGAGAAGCTTCCCATAAGCCTATATTTGGTGATATTTCCACACTGGTTCTATATACTCTAACAGACAAAGAGTGCCCCAGCTGTTTTGGGGAATGTCTCTGAGATACCTGAATACACTATTCTCTGTTGATTTACTCTCCCCTTCAAAGATGGAGCGATCCAAGTCTATAAAACTCAAGCTCAAATTAAAAATAATAATAATAATAATTAGGTGAAGGAATTAGATTAAAAGCAAGGGAGAAATGACAAGTAGAACTCCTAGAGAATGCTGCTCTGGTTGACACATAGCTGGTTTTATTTATTATAAGCTCTTTGCTTAGATACTTTTACAAAGAGCTCTTATGACATACTTTGGCGTTCAGAACCAAACACTGAATTTCCAGAGTCTATGGTCCTATATTTATTTCCTTGGAGTTAGACTCTAACATAAAACTTTGAAGGCCAGTGATGGATCTGAAGAGATCTAGCTATCTTGGAAACTTGTGATTTTTCCCTGGTTCACACTCAGTCACCAATCATGGTCTTACTCAGAATCAAGACACATGGGTTTCTAAAGATTCCTTTTTACTCTATTTTTTATCTGGTCTGGGAGCCAGCCATTTCTAGCCTAAATCTAAGTGACTCTTTCTTATAAAGCTACTTCATCCACATTAATGTTAAACAAAACTTGTGCTACATGGTCATTCACATATAAATAAGAATATTGGTTTTAGCACCCCATAGTGACTGCAGATGATCCATTACAGGCTCACCTGGGCTTGTCTGTAAGACAGCTAATACTTGTCTCTAACTTGTCAAGCTCTTCTTGTGTCACAATAAAAAAAAACCAAAACAAACAAACAGGCAAATAAACAAAATAATTAATGTCTTTGGAATCCTAGCCCGATCAGACCTGAAAATCTCACAGAAAAAAAAACCTGACAAGTATCTTCACTAAAGGAATTCCAACTAATTTTACAAGCCTTGCAAGCACAGTTCTATTCAAGAATTATCATGGTACGTCTTTTCCTCTTGACTCATTCCGCTGTTACACATTTTCATTTCCTTGGAGATATATAACCATCATGCGTCCTGGGACAGTAATCTTTATTTCCACAAATATCAATAAAATGAAAACCTTTGCAAATCTCTCTGGCATGTTCATAGTTGTAAAAGCGCTGTCATTTTCTTCTACTGTCGATGCTACTAATATCTTTCAGATTTGATCCTGGAAAGAAAACAAAACCCCACAACTGTAGTTATTCCAACCATAATACCACAAGCCAAATGAATCCATGATCTAATACTGATGACATTGGTGGACTCAGTCCAGAGACAAATGTAGCTATAAGTTGTTTTGAAACAGGACACATCTCAGTAATAATATTTGTTTAAAAGTTGCTTTTCTTTTATGTCCTTACGGCAGAGTAAATTGCATGAATTTGTTGTCTATGCAAAGAAATTTATCTAATAAGTCTGAGAAAAGAGCTGTCAGCAAAGCTTGCCTGATGTTACCTATGCTCCTTTCTTTTCTAACTGTTGAATTCAGAAAAGCTTATACCTCTGAAAAAAAAATATTTTCAGTACATATCAACATAAATTTAATTCCATACTGCCTGCCCTGTCAAGGCCTTGAAAGCTACCATGAATTACAGAAATAAATTTGACTGTTTTCTCTTTGTTTGGTCTAGATCTTGACAGTGTTAGAAGCATTCTTTGCACCAACTTGGCATTACTAAAGCACATGGAGGTCACTTAAGGAGTATCACTGATCTTCTCTCTGTCATGTCTGGTTGTATGACTAAAGGAAGCAGATGTATAAGCCTTCTGAATGATCCAATTTGATAGTGAGTAATAGCCATTCTGCATCAGTTAGCATTGTGTGTCTGAAATATAGATTCACTAATGCATAGAAATCATAAGTTAGATGACATCCTGTGCATGAAGGTGAAGGACTTGTAAAATTTAGCAGTGAAGCAGGATATGCTTCAGAGGAATCAGGTCAATGCTCGAATATAAAGTATGCACGGGTGGCACCTGTCAGCCCTTTCAGATGTAGTGTTTTGCCTTAAACATGAAGACAATTTGGAAAGCTGCTCAACTCATCTTCAAAAGCTGACAGCAAGTATGTCTAGTGAAGGAGTGAGAAATCATCATTCAAAGGAAATAAGTAACAAAATAAAATCATATAAGCTAAAAGGAAACTCCAAAGGTAACCTTGTCCATCCTTGAACTCAAAGCGGGGACAAGATAGGTCAGGTTGCTCAGGGACTTGTACCGTCAAGTCCCCAAGACTGGAGATGCCATCACCTCTCTGGACACCTTTTCTAGCATTTCATCACTGTTAGGATGAATGTTCATTTTGCTTACATCGGTTTGGAATTTCCCATACTCCAAATTGTGTCCATTATTTTTCTTCTTTCCACTGTACTCTTCTGAGAAAAGTCTGGGTGTGCCTTCTTTACATCCTTTTATAGGTTGTTACACACAGCAATAAGATATTCCATATTTGCCTTATATTTTACAAAAGTACAAACCTGGAGTGGCAAAAGCCACCAGAGGACTCTTGCCTTTGTTGGACTTTATGACAAACACCAGATGTAAAGGTCCCTTTGCAAACATACTAGCTGTCCAGGGTACTGGCTGCTTTATCCCTGTCCCACTTGGGATCATTCACAAACGTGCTGAAAATGCACTCTCCCCAGCCATCCAGGTTGTCAAAAAAGACATCTATTGATTCCAACACTGATCCCTGACGTAATCAGTTGCCAGATGGATTTTGTGACAACATTCCTTGAGCTCAGCACTACAGTCTGTTTTCCACCCACCAATCCACTTACATCTTATTTTGACTTTAAGGATACTCTGAAAGAACACAGTAAAAGTCCTGCTAAAGTCAGGCAACATGATTCATCAGGCACTATTTGTCCTTGGTAAATCCATACTGATTATTCCTGATTGTTCTTCATGGTCTAGAAATTGCCATACAAACTTCCCAGGAACACAGATGATCCTTGGATCCTCCTCTTGTCCTTCCTGAAGTTGGATGCGTTGTTTTCCTTTTTCCAGTTCTAAAGAACCTCCCTTGATCTCCACAACTTCTAAAGGTGATGGAGAGCAGACATGCAGTGACACTGATCTATTCCCTTGGCACCATCGGAAGGATTCTGTTTAGTGCCATGGATTTGTTTGTGTACAGTCAGCTTAAGTACTTCTAGGATAGCAAGATAAAGTCTGTCTGTTGCTGTTAATTGCTATAGGTTGATGTTTGAATTACTTTGCCTTTTTAGAACAATAAACCTAAGTATCCTCCATGGTGAAGAACACCTTCCAAGTGAAAACATCAAAGCAGCTTACAGTTATGAATTAACTCAGCTAGAGCCCATTCCTGAAAATTTGTATTACTGTTCTTACAGTTAGAGAAGTATTACAGATTTGATAATAGTTAGAAAATAAGAATTTTGCTAAATTGTTTCCTGGAAAGTAAGTCAACTGCCAGACAATTTGAATTCTCTTTTAGCAAAGCTGTTATAATCTGATTCACTTCCATTGTGAATTTAAATTCTTTGCAGAAGTGTATACTTACTTAGGTAGTCTGAATTACGAAGTGGTTCCAATACGAGACTTTGAAAAGAGGTAGGAAAAGAATATTATGTTACTCATAACTATGTCTCCTCTTTTATAATGCAGTCATGCTTCAAACTGTCTAGGGAGCAAAGCTGCTGGCTGAGAAATGAAATATAAATGGTTTATTTCACCTGTAACTTAGCACCCATAACACCCACATGTCAGTTGGTTACAATAACTAAGCATGGGAATAGACTTGTTTATCTCTTTCCTCTGCATTTCTCTTTCTCATCTCCCCTGTTAACACTTCAGGATAATCTGTCCCCTTCCATCCCATCAAGTCTCTATAAAGCTGTTCATTGACATTTGTTCCTTCTATAAATCCATATCATATTCATCAGCTTACCATAAAACTCTACTGTTATATGAATTGATTGAACATAATCAATCCTAGTACATGATTTTGGAACACAGGCATACTATACCTTATGCTCTATGTGAGTTTTCCATGGTGATAATGTCCAAGTTTCTCCAGCTATGCCTTTACTCCACATCTTCCACCCTAAACCCCCAAAGTGTATATACTTACTCTACATTCCTTTCTTTTCAGAGAGTTAACTTAGGAACTCTGTGTTTTGGGAACGCGTGGTTAGTACTGAACTGTGGGAAACATTTCCTTTCCTTGAATTTGTTTTTGTCTCAATAATTTGTTCAACTGCTGCTTTTACTTTTGCAGTGGCAATAGCTTTTCAGTGAAAACACTGCCTACTTAAAGTTTGTCATCACTTTTTCTTATTGCTATCCTATCAATTTGCCCAGCACGGTCATCTTTCTCTTTTCGAAAGACAGAATGGAACCTGAAGACTGAGGATCAGAGAAGCAATTACAGTAAAGATAAATACATTTTTAATAGTCCTTGTTGGCTTAGTCACTCTATTGTTGGTGCAGGTTCTGAATGTCCCATATCTCTGTCTTCCAGTCAGACAGAAAGGTTTCTGAGAGACTGAGTTGAAAGCAGAGAAAGTCAGGACTAAAATTCTTCACAGAAGAGTGAATTATTTTGGTATTCTAACATCCAGGTGATGATTAAAGAAGTGATCTAAAATCTGAACTTGTCTTAAGAGATAGAAAGGTACAAACTCCACCAATTGTATGAGACATACAATTGGACACTGAGCTAAGTCTCTTATTTTCCCTCCTATCTAGTTTCTATGTGCTATGTGTCTCATACAAAGCCACTTATCATCTCTTTCTTGCTGGTCTCTCAAACACCTCTTTATATTCTTCCATTTTCTCTACAACTCTTCTCTCTGTTTAGTCCCTTTTGCCTCTGTTCACATTCCCAAAAGTATATACCATGTACACCCAACAGAAGAGTTTCTGTGCTGCAGTCCTCACATTCCTTAGATATGTGTTAAAATGAAATTCATGAAATTATAAAAATCATGTAGTTACCTGCTGTGAAAGGCTTTTCTATAAAGGAATCATTGCCTTGATGCACACTTTTCTGTTATTTGTAAAATAAGATTACTTCTCTCATTCAGTTACTTAGTGATAATTGACTGCTTAAGGCTGGCTCTCAGTTGTAATTATTCCCCAGTGAAAACACAACCACATGCTCTGCAGTTGCTCTCATATCTGCTCACAGCGTCTGCAACACATCATCCTTCAGCAAACATCTATTCCTTTTTTTTTTTTTTTTCCTTCCTAATTTATCTGTACAAGTTACTAGGGAACATTTCTCCAAAGAAAAACTCAATAGAGGTAAAGAGCATTGGTGCACCTAGTCATTACATTGAATCTTCAGATTATTAGAATAACTCAGATTCAAGGTAATCTAATGAAGAGACTGCCCCACTGCCACCTCTCGTGACACTGATAGCTTTCCATTCATTTCAGAGAACTAAGCAGAACTAAGCATCTAGTAGCTTTAGTGCTATGTCCATAGGCAGTCTTTTATAAGCTGAAATCTATCAAAAAGACTATCAAAAAGTCACCCCAGAGCAGAAGCTCTCAGCTACAGCGGTAATGTGCTAATAGATATGTAAGGAGCTCCCCTCAGTGGCATGAGAAGGGATTTTCAACAATGTTATCTAGCACAGGAGAAGCAAGGAATCTTTGGAAATGTAAATACGTACCCTAAACACTCCTTGATTCAATCTCTGCTTGATCTATTTTAATCAAAGCACTAGAAACATGACCTTTCACTAGGATAGCTTTATTCGTGTTCAGCAACAATTTCTAAGAAAATTCAATCACTGTCTGTGGAAAGATGTTGTTAATCAAGCAGATACTCTGTATTATAAATCATAAGTGACAGAGAGTCTTGCCCAGGTGCTTCATAACATATGATTGGCATACTTGTTATTCTGTGCAGTAATGAGATGAATTACGCTATATGATTACAAGTCCCTGATTATTTCCTGACAAGCTGGAGTTAACGAATATTTATTTAACTCTACAGGATAATTGTTTGGATAATAAACAGAGAAATATGAAACTTTGAATAAAAATTTTTAAATGATTTTTTTTTTTTGCTTACTTTCCTGCTGTCTAATACATAATAACCTTGGCTAAAACCAAATCAAACAAAATAAAATCTTGCTATTTTTATTTTAAGCTTGTGAGGCTTTCAGTTGTAAATAACTACTTTTTCTACTCTTCCTTCTTTTTCCAATACCATCTCTAGACTTTCTTGAAAACCTGAGTACTTTTTTTTACAGTTTGTGGTTTCTCTTACAATCTCCATATTAAAAGATGTCAAGCCTGAGTGCACAGAATTAATCTATTTCTAAATCAAAGATCATCACACTGTAGGTAATAAACATACCCAAACAGAAGTGACACAATGGGGCTAAGAGGCAGGGATAATCTATTTGGACTTCAGTACTTAATCGGAATTCAATACGGTCTTTGACATGGTCCCCCGTAAGATTCTTCTCTCCAAATTGAAAAGATATGGATTTGATGGGCAGACTGTCTGATGGAAGAGGAACTGGATATGAGATAGTACCCAGACAGTAGTGGCCAGTGGCTCAATGTTCAGATGGAGATCAGTGACGAGTAGTGTCCCGCAAAGGTCAGTACTGGGGCTGATGCTCTTCAACATGTTTGTCAATGATATCAATAGTGGGATCAAGTGTACTGTCAGCAAGTTTGTGGATGACAAGCTGTGTGCCGTAGTAACAAACCTGAGGGACGGGACGCCATCGAGAGGGACCTCGGCAGGCACGAACAGTGGGACCAAGACAACCTCAAAAAGTTCAACAAAGTCAAATGTAAGGTCTTGCACAAGTATTATAAAGAGCTGCTGAGAGAACTGGGATTACTCAGGGGAGACCCTTTAACTCTCTACAACTCCTTGAAAGGAGGCTGTAGCAAGGTGATGAGTGGCCTCTTTTCCCAGGCAACTAGTATATAAAGGTAATGGCCTTAAATTTGTAGGAATGGAATGTTTTTTCTGCATTAGTTATTAAAAAGGGGGAATTGATCTGAAGAAGTAGAGCACAGTGTATTTGTATTCTGTAACTTGTCCTTAGAAAGAGCTGATGTGAAGAAGTACAAATACCATGTATGTTAGTAACATGCTTTAGAAATATAGTTGCTGAATTATGTGATTAATTCTTGCTTGCAAAACTG
>JAOWBP010053282.1:0-11422 GCA_028571105.1 Tragopan temminckii
CACACAAATATATATATGCTGGGTCTGAATGGGAATTTACTTTTAGCAGACAATGCAAAATCCATAGATTCTTCTGTTTGAATTTAAAGGAGATTTTCTTTTGATTGAGATCCAAATAGGAATGCACATTAATTTTGTTGCTTAAAATTCTACCACCATTGACCAATATCCAATGTCTGCTGCTTGGCATGTCCTGGAGAAATAGATTGTGATAGTAGTCCAGGATGTGTGTTGGCTTTTAGCTGCTTTGTCTGATGACAAAGAATCCTAGAATCTTTAGAGTTGGAAGGGACCATTAAAGGTCATCTAGTCCAACTCCTCTACAGGTAACAGGAACATCTACAGCTCAACCAGATGCTCAGCGCCTGATCCTGTCTGACCCTGCATGTCTCCAAGGACGGGGCTTTCACCACCTCCCTGCGCAACTGTTCAGTGTAACCTGGGCAACATATTGCTCTCTGCTGAAAAAGAAAGGATCACATATTCTTTTAGAAAACTCCTGTCCGACAACAATGCTTAGTTTCCAGAGAGAAAACTATCCTCAAAAAAAAGCAAACAAACAAAACCATATTTAATCGAAGTACAATACAAAAAAACAATACAAAGCTTAGGTCCTTTCATTCAAATTAAAGCCCGAGTGTTTATATTGCAGAATTATAGTTTAGAAGAACAAATTCTAAATCATTTTTTTTTGTAATGAGTTACTGCACTTTTTTATATTTGTGATCATTGAAAGATTTTGTGATACATTTCCATAATAAGCTCTGTAATGGACACGATAAATTCATACATTATTGTTTCTTGATGCAGTGAATCGTTAAAAAGGATCTAGCACATGAGGCTTCCTGAGAGGATTAGGCATAGATTGGTATAGTTTGTGAGGAAATGTACTTCAAAAACTGACTGGATTTGCTCACTAAAAGGCATATATTCAAAATAAAAGGCAAATGCTATTTTTTGGAAATCTCACTTAACTAGTACTGATAAATCTTCAGACATTAGAAAAAGGATTGGTCTGATAAAGAAGACCAACAAAGAGCTGACATTTCCAAACTCCCTTGCTATTACTTCAGTGCCTGAAGTACTACGCTGCTTCTTCTGTATTTCTCTCTGGTCCTAGATCTCTCAAGTAACTTACTGTACTTTTTTCTCCAGCCTGTTGATGGGGGAATAAGATGGACATCAGTTTTTCTTCTGAGGTCTCTATTTTTACTAATCTCTGATTTCTCCGTAAACATCACTATGTGATGATGCCCAAAGTACACTTGTTAATCATTTTTTAAAAAGATACCTTTGTTTTGAAAGAGATATAAAAGTCTGGTGAGGCAGTTTATGAGCAGTACAGCAAGCCCTGTACTAATACAGATGGAATGGAAAAACCTGTGTGCATTGTCTGTGCTGAGCTCCTTAAGGGAGTTTAAATGATACTTCTCAGAACCAACACCACTGAGCTCATTAACACACTGCTGAGAGGATTTAATGGGGAAAAGTCTCTGGAAGAACATTGAGTCTCGACATGAATTAATTCCTAGCACTTTGTTCTGTGCTGTGTTACTCTTCAAATGTCATCGCAGAAAGCCGTACTTTTCCTTCTCTCCCATGTTTCTCTCCTGTTTTTTTGTTTGTTTGTTTGTTTTGTTTTGTTTTTTTCTTTTTTTGTTCGTTGTTTCTTTGTTTTAGGTGCTGCAAAACACATCAGAAAAGAAGTGAGAGCTTGGATGCCAATTCACATCAAAATACAAATAAATGTGAAATTAGCACTGTGAGGGAAAAAAAATCCCCTTAACAGACTGCTTTACCTCTCATCATTTCCGTATCACTGTCATTCACTGTGATACGTGCTGTCATTTCAGTCAGCAGTGACTTGAAACTGATCAGAGCTATGAATGGCAATGATGCAGATTTTTCCCTTGCTTCTGTGTGCACACAGATCTGGGCTTTGTAATTCTTCTTCCTTGATACATTTATTTTCCCTGTAGAAAGAACATCTAAATACTATTTTGAAACCGATACAGCTTGCTCAGGTTCATTGTCACATGAAGTCCTAAGTTATGTCAGAAAAAATCACACTTACATCACAGATCATTTTGTATTTATTGGAATTTATGTGATATATGTGTGTGATTTGTTATTGGATGTTACCATCAGAGCATTTTAAATACCTTGTACTTAACATTTTGATTAGCTGAAAGAGATTTTCATGACTTCTTACAAACACAGCTTTAATGTCAGACCTAACGCTAATTCTCCAGGAAATAATATCTTTGATTTTTATGGTCATTTTTAATAGAAAACAGAAAAAAAAAATGAAGGAATTGTTAGTGCCCCACTTTTCTTTTTGTTTTTCTTTATTTACGCTATCTTTGAAACTCTCCAACTTAAGATGAGGGAGAGTTGAAATGTAGCTAGGCTAGGTGAAGGGCAGTGGTGGTGAGCCTGCGTGTGGTAAGATTTGGGATGGCACAATAGGTCAGACAGACTGCGCTGAGATGTGCTGGCAGCACTGCTGCACAAGTGAAATCTTACGCAGTGAGCCAGTCCTGCATGTTTTGTAGTTTACTGCTTCCTCAGAGTGCAGGTTCATATGCCAGCAAAAGGAAGGGTTGGCTGACCGTGCAGGGAGCTGAGCTTCCCTAACTCTTTCTGCAGCTGGTGGCATTCAGTTGAGCTATTTCAATAAGCTAAACCAGCAGAAAATAACTCAGTGCTGACAATAGGTTTAATTTCCTTCTAGTTTATCTCTTTATCTCACCTCCATGCAGGCCAGATGACTATGGTGATGGCAGAAAACAGATGGAGAGAGCTTGTTCACAGGGTCTGAGAGTGAGGATATATCCCACCCGATTGTGGGTCGCTGGCATTGGACCATTTTCACTGTAAAACTGTCTGCCTTCTCAGTTCTTCCACAGAAGCTGTCTGGGCATGGTACTGAGAGTAGACAGGGTATGCCAGAGCTTTAGCCTCTCTTATACTGGCTTCCTGGGGATGGAAGCAGAAATTGAGAACTCACCAATATCATCCCTCATCTGCAGCAGAAGTCCATATTTTTATATACTAAAGAAGAAATTTTATTGAAATCAGTCATAATAATGAGAAATTCATCTCATGCAGTTCTTCCTCTTTTGCCCTTAGTCACTAACCAGTAAAACCTTATATTTAAGCAGTATAGATGTTTCCAAAGATGAGTGTGTTAAAAAGCATTCTTCTTTTGCATATATATATATTTTTAATTTGTGGTGCTTTTTTTCCTGTCTGAACTGATTTTCATCTGAAGATTATCGGAGGAGAAGGAAACTGGGACTATCAATGGACAGGGACAAGATTCTCAGTGACAAAGGACTTAAGTCTTATCAAGTTTGTTAAGCTTTGTTACATTAGTTTTGCAAACAGCACGATATTCAGAATAATTGTGCTCCAACTCTTTCCCTACAGCCACACTAAGCATGTTTGTTTTAGTATGAATGTCCACTATCACTGAAGAAAATACAGAAAATAAAATATTTGTTTTAATGAAAACTCTAGTTGTGTAGGCATCTATATAACGAAAGGATTGTCTTCACGTTTCTTCATTCAAGAGATAGAATCTGCTGTTGTCCATCAGGTTGCAGTTCCATTAGCTGTCCTTCCCTGCCTGTGTATTTTGAAGTAATTCATAAAAGTCCAGAAGAAGGAAAGTTTTGTGACTGCCGTTAATTCTCTCCAGGGTTACAGACAGTTGTCATGGGTCAAAGCCCATAGTATTTGAATGCACGTTGCACTGAATAGCTTTGCTTTTAGGTGGATTTGCTCACTGTCTTGTAGAGATCATGAACCACTATCAGTATTGGTGTCGTGGTGTCCAACAGCAAGGGGAAGTCATCCTTTACTGCCAGAAGAAATAGCCCTCCATAAAAAGAGTCTACGAAGCTTGTACAAGACTTGAGCTGGCAGAAGCGACTCATTGGCAAGAGAGTTCTACACTGACTTTTTTAAAGCAATTGCTTCCTTAAGAAGGGGAATGCTATATCCTTCTACTTCCAAAAGCTTCACATGTGTAGTAATACAGTCACAAATACACTTCAGAACTTGTGCTCGCTATGAGAGTTTTTGCTCTAACTTGCAACTTGTGATTTGTTGCCTATTGCCTGTAATACTTTGTAGTGTGTTTTCTAGTGGGTTCAATGAGGCTGACTGAGCCTGTGCAACAAAAGCACTCGTTTAGTATGTTTTGTAAGCATGCCCTTATTTAGCATCTGCTGTGGTTTAAACCAGCAGGCAGTGGAGCACCATGTAACAATTTGCTCACAGCCCCACAGTGGGATGGGGGAAAAATCAGAAAAAAAAATGTAAAACTCATGGGTTGAGATAAAGACAGTTAAATAGGGCAGAAAAGGACAAGAAAAAATAATAATCATAACAATAATAATGATAGCAGTTACGAGCAGTGGCAGCCTTCCCCAGCCAAATCCCCAGCCAAATCCTCGTGTCATGCCTATGTAGTATGGGACTTCCCAGATTTCTGTGCACCCTCACCTACTTACTTGCAGGACAGTATGAGAAGCAAAAATTTAAGTACTGCTTAAATGTGAAACCTTGAGTAGTCACAGAATATCAGATTACCTTAATTTCTCATATTTCCAGTTGCTTAACTACCGGATGTAATTCTCTTTCACATGGATTTTAATGGGGCACTTCCAATTTTTCCTTCTGGTTACTCTTATTGCCATTATTGTTATTACTACTACTGCTATGATGGTAACTGAACTTCAAAAAAAAGAAAAAAAAAAAAAAGACTTAAAAAAAAATGTAACTGTGTTTAAGGGTGATTAGATAGGTTTTAATTTTTGACACCAGAAGACTGGACAGAATATCAGTTCTCCAGTATGGGAAACAGAGAAACTTTCACTCTGATTTTTTTGGTTTGTAAAGGCAGAGAGAAAAGTATTCTTCAGGCTTCCATGTTTTAAAATGCAGTACTTAGTATTCAGATTAAAATACGCTCCCTTGTCAGTCATTTCCCTTGCTTGTCGTAAGTCTGTTATGTACCAATACAGTATCAAAAAATTCTCATATTTATGTTGGTTCTCTTTACTTGCTCTTGACTAAACAGAGCTGGTATGTTATGGTAGTGATGATGATGTGAAGGCTTAGAAGCATTTAAGATTATGTCATGCCTAAATTGCCAACATAAAATTACAGAGTTTGCGTATATCTTTCCATTCAGATAGTCTTATGAGTTATCTCAAACTCCTGAAAAGGCCTTTCCTGATTTACTCAGGGTTTCACTAAATTAGATGGTAGTTTCTTGATGTACTTTTCTTATCAAAGATGATTTTCAAAGCCTGTGGTTTACTGTTACTCAAGAAAAGGATGATGCTGCATTTTTTCATTTCTCTGCTTGTCAATATCTTTTTAATGTTTTCTGTTAGTGTTTTATATGCCTGAAAAACTGTGTGGGAGTCTGGAAAATCATAGGCAATTTGTGCATACAGATTTGTTTATTGATGAATGTGTTTTTAAGCACTGGATTTCTGGATGTAAGATGTATACATACACCTTTCTGTGTACATGGTTGCATATGGTTGGCTGTGTGTGCTCATGCTAAAGCTCCCCTTACAGCTGTTTTCTTTCCACTGAGGGGAATCTGTAAACTTTAATTTGCACCCTAGTGTAAGATAGTGATTTGAAATTTGTGAGTAATTTTCTGAAGCAAAATGTCAGAAAAGAGAGTAACAAAAATAGAAAAGAATAAGCTGGAGAATTAGTGTTTGTTTTCTTCTACACTGGCTGCTCCAAAATTAATGCCTCCTGTTTTATTATGTTGACCCACAACATCAGAGGTGGATGTTGGTGGTTATGGCAGTAGAGGGTAAACCTTCTCACCAGTCACAGAATCATAGAATGGCCTCGGTTGCAAAGGACCACAATGCTCATCTAGTTCCAACCCCCTGCTATGTGCAACCACCAGACCAGGCTGCCCAGAGCCACATCCAGCCTGGCCTTGAATGCCTCCAGGGAGGGGGCATCCACAACCTCCTTGGGCAACCTGTTCCAGTGCATCACCACCCTCTGTTGCTGTGTGACAGATGGCAGCAGAGGGGCAGTCTGATAGGACGGTGTTTTGTCATTCTTCTAGATTACATTTTTTAATTATACCTGGAGTTTGCAAGTTTGCATTCCCATCTAATTTCTAAGCAGTCTCAAAGCTACAGGTGGGATCAGCGCTACAGTCTTTGTGCAGCGTGTGCTATCTCTGTGCACAGCATCTCACAGGAAGAGTGAAATTGGACATAGGGTGGAGGGAAGTGTTGAAGCAGGGAGAGGATATTTCATTCCTCTCATTAAGATTTCCAGCAAGCACACTCTTGAAAGAGCTGGAAGGGGATAAAAACCAAAAGAGGAAGAGGCAATGAGCAGATGGAATAAGCAGTATTAAGAAGTGTGGAGAGTCCTCTTCTACATGGAAATATTGCCAAACTATGACATTCCTTTTGTGTTGATAAGAAAAATCTACTCCATACTGAAAATACACCATCCCTAGAGGGCTGAGAAGAATGAAAAACAAGCAGCATAATCAGCATAATTAACAAAGAGATTTTTATATGGGGTCATGTCTTCACTTCAGCTGGCATGCAGTTGTTTTCTTATGGGTGTCTGGTATGATTCTATGCTTTAGTTCTACAAGAAAAACAATGTTGATAACATCCCAGTGTTTACAGTTCTTGCTAAGCAGTGTTGTACAGAGCCAAGGCTGCTCCGGGTTCTCAGCTCATACTAACAAAGGGCCGGGGAGGTACAAGCTGAGAGGGGACAGCATCAGAACAGCTGACTTAAAATGGCCAAAGAGATATTCCAAACCATATGATACCAATCAGAAGGAGAGTTTTGAAGGGAGTGGGAGTTCATCTCACTCTCTTCCACTCTCTAGAGGTAAGCTGTGCATTAGTCAAGGGGTAGTAGGCAATTGCTTGTGCATTACTTGTTGTTTACATTCAGATATATACATAAAAATATTGTCATTCGTGTTATCTTTTTTTTCTTAGTAAATAATTTTATCTTAGTAAATAATATTTTAAAGAAAGAAGTTCTACTTACCCAAGTTCTACTTAGTTTTTCCAGTTCACTTTTCCCATCCCACTGGGAAGGTGAGTAGTGAGCAAATGCTGCGTGGTTCAGAACGCTCAGCCTTTTGCCAGGTTAAACCTCTACAAGTGATAACAGTAGTTATCACAAGAAATACTTCCAACTTAGGCTTTTCAGTTGTTATAATACCATGAGGATGTTGTTTTTGCAAAAGTGTTTACTATGATGTGAGAAATGCAGCATATGTTTAATACAGCCTTGGATGCAACTCTTTTAGAACTCTGTAAATCAGCTTTGGTAATGAACTGACAGGCTCTGCTCTACACTGCTCACCCCAACTGGGAAAGAAGGTAATTGTGAATGTATGACTGTCACGGGTTGAATTTTTCTTTGCTGCATGACAGACCTCCCCCACAACGCCTCTCCTGTGGAAAGCCAGTGGAGATGTGAGAAGGAGGACTTGCTGCTTGACTGAGATGAAAACAAAACGATTGTACTAAAAATGAAAAACATACACGAGATAATACAGTATAAAAGGAGTCAAGATTAATAAATCAAACAAATGGGAAAGGGAGTGCCTCCTAACAGTGCTGCAAACTCAACAGAATGGAGCAAAAGAAGGGACATCCTTATGTCAGTATGTCATTTTGTCTCTTCCTCCTGGAAACCACATGGGTAGGACTGGAGCTTTCTGGGAACTGTAGTTCTCCCTTAGCAGCTGTCCCAGTTCCATCAGTTACTTGAATGATGTCATAATATGGAGTACATATGAAAAACTGACGAGAGGGATACACAACAACCAGAGACCTGTGTTGAAAATTCCCTAATCCTCTAGGTGCAAGTGGGTTACCACCTTGAGGAAAATCTTGCACCAACCAGACTATGCAACTATAAAAATAGATATTTAACTTGTCAACTTACCACCTATGGATAAAGAGTCCAGACTCAAGGCAACACTGGATCCAAGAAGTGGTGAAATCTCACACTCCCTCTTCCTCTCTTTCCTCTTGATCTTCTTTTACTTGTTTTTCTTCAGTAGCCATTGCCTACATTTGCCATAAAGTAGTTGATAAGGAAATAACACCTCACCAAGCACCCTTATCCATAATACTTACTAATTATTGTTAGAAAGCTGCCTATTTTGCCTTGAAGTAGTTGGTTAGTGGTTGTTAGAAAGGTCAATAAACTGTCTTGTATTGTTCCTCTGAGTCACTGTCTGACTTCATCATTCCAGTGATCCCTGTCACCCTACTTAATGGAATTCCAAAGATGCACCTTTCTTGCAACCCAGCAGGTGGGATGAGACACACAATAAACTTATGTTTCAGTTTTTTAATAAAAAGACGAGCTTACCCTGTGAGAAGTAAGGTACTTTAGGTAGACCAGTGGTTTGCAAGCATCTGCACCTTCATCTATGTTAACAGCATGAATATTTTCTACTTGAAAAAATAAATAGCTGGAAAAGCTATTCTAAATTCTTTAGTTGACGAGTTGAAGATTCATTGGATGTCATCTTCAAAAGTGCCTTGAAAACAATCAGCGGAGAATGGTGTATGTGCAGGAGGAAGCAGCTCCTTGTCTTTTGGCAGAGGCCTTGTGTGTGGAAACACACAAGATGTATCCCTGGCATCAGCTCCCATTCCAATTAATATTAATGTACGTTAGTGAATCTGCTTTCAGTAAGAGACATCCAAAATTTTTCTCTCCAAGTCCATTAACTTCTTCTTATTATTATTATTATTTTTTTTTTTTTTTTTGCGTGGGTTAGCAAACTCTTCCTGGAAATAAAATATATATATATATTTCTTTTTTTCTTTTCCTTACTCCCCAGATCTTGTACTCTTCTCTGAATGTTGGAAAGCATTGAGAAGTATCCACATTTTTATGATGGTGCCACTGATTCAGTGATATTGTGATGAGGCTAATATTCCTCTAACACTTAGGGGTTCAAAATTTTCCTGTAAAGCATCTACCTGACTCAATGAAGATAGAGCAGCCAGCTGGGCCAACATTTGTTGGTTCTGCTGTTAAGTGTAAGAAACATCTGTGTGACCAAGGAACAAACTCTCCCCCTAGCTTTTCCCTGGCTTTGTCTAGATGGTAAGAGATCATCACAGTACAAATTCCAGAGGTAGCTTCCATGAAGAGGATACAGATACAATATTACACTAAAATTCGT
Organism: Tragopan temminckii; assembly: GCA_028571105.1. NCBI lineage: Eukaryota > Metazoa > Chordata > Aves > Galliformes > Phasianidae > Tragopan > Tragopan temminckii. Next base: position 9,242 of record JAOWBP010053282.1, read on the forward strand.
AAAAAATAATAAAAAAAAAAAACAATAAAAGAAAAGAAAAGCTCTTACAAGTAACAAGAGACCAGGGAACTGTATGAAAACAATCTACATCGTTGGCTTTCATAAACAAGGACTTGAGAATTTCATCCCTCTATTCTGAACCTTTTTGTGACTTTTGCTGTACTGTGCCTCTGTCAAGCTATTGGGATACTTTTATTGGCACAGGTTAAAACACTACTAACCTTTCACTTCACTCACAGATAGGCAGGGATTAATATGGATTATGGGCAGAAAAGTAAAGAAGTGGATCCTTAGGAAAATGAAAAGTGAATGTGCAGATTACCTTCCTATGAAATACCTGAAAGGCAGATTGAGTACTGAGGTCTAGATTAACCTTGACAGCTTAAATTTTGACAAAAGATTTCCCATATACTTACTTAGCTGAAACTGTCTTCTGGTCAAAAGATTTTTAAGGAATATGTACTTTGCTTAATTTCTTTCCCAGATACTTCTTTCACGTTGATGAAGTAATCCCCAGAAGTGTTTATCTGTGGGCTTCTGAAAGAATGAAGCCTTTGAATTATGGTGGTCTGTCTTCCGTATCTCATGAACTGGAGAACAGAGATGTGCTACACAAAGCCATACATGAGATAAAATATACAGCCAAAGGCAGGAACCTGGATTTAGAGAAGCTGTGAGCACTGAAATATGCAGTGCTTTAACAATGTCCTAAGCAAATGATTTCCTGAAATTTCCAGAAACTGAGAGCAAAAATAGCAAGAAAAAATACTTTCAGCTCAGGCATTGGCACATTCTGTTATTGTACTTGTAATGGAACAGGACATTGTAAAATACTTTGCAGTGTGATGTACAACTTTATTTTTCTCTTTCATGCCATCAGAATAATTTGAGGTGTCTGAGAGTTTGCCTTTCTAGCAACACATGATGGCTTTTTAAGAAACAATCTTGTGCTCTACCTGTGAAATGAAAGAATATTCATAATACTTCTTGCAGTAAAATGATGTATTTTGACCGCAGCCAACCTTACCTAATTTAAAGCATGCATCTGCTGTGTGTAAATGGAGAAAGCATTCATCCTGTGATCTTTGGTCTCACTAAAGAAATGCAGATATTCTCCACTGCTTACTCCAGCTGCATATAGTAAGAAGGAGATGTGTGACAGGAGGCCTCAAGTAAGACAAAATCAGTGCAGTGGTTCTTTGGAAGCAACCAAACAGTTTTATAGACAAAAGTCCTATTTGACTGTTTGGTGTAAGCATACGAAACAGTTCTCAGCCAAGAGATAAATAAGCTAGGAATCCCAGGAAGAGTAACTAGGAGTTACCTGGTTATTTTCTTTTGTCTCTCACTGCTTTGCATCCCTGTGTATCTCACTAATTCATAAGATGGGCATAATGTTAAACAATGCTCCTGAATGCAAGTATGTATCACAGAGAAAGAACAATAACCAACAATTTCACCAGGTTTAACGAGCACTGGTATGCAACATGGCAAAAACTTTGCTATATAGCTGAGTGTGTTCTCTTTTTCACACTTTATCTTCTGTTATCCGAGCCTGTCATATTCACAACCATTTGTCCTGCTCCATCTTTCCAAGTCATTACTGTCAACTCTGTTCCATAAAAGCTTCTGCCAGAAAGGTTTCATGTGTTTGGTTTTTACATACTCGTTGTTCAGGTCACTATAACTCACCTGCAGCATAGCTAATTCCCTCAGGTACTGGATGCCTCTCTCTGTGGAGGTCCACTTGCCAGGGTGTCATGCAACATCTTCCTTGAAGGGAATATATGTACGTTCCTTCATGCCTGACGTGAGCTCTCTCCAGAGTCTGAGGCCTTGTACCTCTTTTCCAATCACTTTGTCAATGACCTTTTCCCTAGTGATGGATCCCAGATTTTCAGCTTCAAGCTGCCTGCTGCCATTCTCCTTCCCACTGCCTCCTAGGAGAACCTTCATGTTACCAAATTAGCCAGCTTCTCTTTCGGTTGTTTCATCTTGACTACGTGGGCAAATGTGTTGGCTCTCTGGTTCAGCCACGCCGTCTGTAGATGAGTTGGATTCGATTCAGATATTTTCTCATGCCCTCGAGGATGCTGAATAGCATTGAGGTCTTTTTGATAGGCACAGCAGGCCAAATCACAGTGCAATGCAATGAGCTGTGAATCTTTGGCATTGCCAGGG
>JAOWBP010053283.1:0-11422 GCA_028571105.1 Tragopan temminckii
AGAAAGAGACAGGCCAGGCAGGAAAAAGTACATACCTAGAGACTATCCATGCAGTTGTTTTATGTGCTAAACCATGCATACAAAACCAAATGAGGAACAGGCATGTACTATGAAAGCAGAGCTGTTTTTTCTAATAGTGATTGCAAAAAGATGGGAAGAAAAAGCAAAACAACTGTAAGGCCAGTTTGGAGAAAAATACCGTAATAACTCTCCTTCTCCATAAATACTTTGGAAACGTATAGCTGCTATTAGTTCCCTGCTAGAGGAAAATGACCACAGTAAAGAGCAACAACTACAGAATGGCAGCGTTATAATTAAGGGCAACTCTTCAGATGATATAAACCAACATAGTTGCAGCTTATATTAATGGAAAATCATATAAAGTGCCCAGGAGTATTAATGTTCACTAAAAACATTTTCTATTACAAGTAACTCTTTCAAAAATAAAAATAAAAAAATCAAGACCATAGAAGCATTTCAGAACACAGCAGATATCTGACAAAAGCAATGACAAACAGTAGGAATAACATTGTGATGTAGTTCTATTAGGGAGAAAACTCCTCCACTCTTGAAGTCATGTCATAAAAACCCTTTCATTAAATCACTCTTTCATACCGATTCCTTTCCAATGCAATTTAAGCTCATTAACTCAAACGAGCAGTATTACATGTGCAATAAAATAAACACAAGCTCTGTTTTTATGCTTCCCTACCAGGTAAATCACCCTCTTAAAGATATTATAGTTTTGTCTGTTGCGGAGTAGTTAAACACACACATTAACAAGTTGATAGTGGTTGCCTTTTTTTTTTTTTTTTTTTTTTTTATGTGAAGGGGTTGTTCTCTGAAGCACATACAAACAAAATCTTCTAACTTTTTTTTCACTAAAACAGCTAAATCCTGTCCTTAGATCAACAAAATCATTAAAAGCAGCTGCAACACATCCTGAAGCGTTAGACAAAAATGTCATATTTCATACAGTGTGACACAGCTGTATATTTGGATAATCCAATTTCAACTGATGCCCACCACATCTCCTGTTCGAATAATTCTTTTATAGGATAAAAAATGTTGCACTTGAGAGGGGCATGCAATTTTTCTGTCATCTTTTGTTACATTTACATAAACTATTTTCTGAAAAACATTTTTGCATTTAACAAAATCTGCCAAAACTTGTTATTTACCAGTAACGTTCTAATGAACAGGAAGGAAACAGCACACATGCTATTTTACTAGTAGCCTCTATTAGGCATAGGTGTCAAGGTTTTATTAGCAGGGGTGGCTCTGTAAGCAGAACCCAGCTGTGGCCCCATATCAGATCAAAGCCAGCCCCAGCCTGCTCCAACAGGGCCCCACCTCTGTCAGAACTGAGCCGGGTAATGTTGTGTGTGCTCTGGGAGACCAGATGGAAGGAAGGGAAAACTGCTGAAAAAGACCAGTCAGGAGGAAAGAGGAGTGAAAGAAAATGCAAGAGAGATATCCCTGCAACCACCAAGGTCAGTGCGGAAGGAGTGGAGGAGGTGCTATGCAACAAAGCTCTTTTTTGCTTTTGCAATTTTGTGTGTTCTTACATAAGTTTTACTCACCATCTTTCTTTTTACCTTTGTTGTGACAAAAAAAAGAAACAACACTGGAAAGCAATTCTAGTTCATCTTCAGAATAGAGCAGGTAAAAAACAGAGCATTAATGATTTACCAGAATTCATTCTTTATGTACTATCAGAGGTAAAACTGCAAGTATTCCTTTTTCATATTAAAATAGGGGGTTAATCCCTTTTGGTTTAGACCATCTCTGGGACATCCAGTTCAAAATTCAGTATTTTGTACTAATCTCAGTTCAGAGAGTAGGATGTCACAAGAGCAGACCCAAAATTAAACAATTAAACAAAAAAGAACAGGATTCTTCATTTCAGATTATAATATAAATGTTGATTGAAACCTTTCACTAATACCAAAAATCACGGAGTCACAGAGAGCATCCAGAGAAGGGTTATGAAGATGGTGAAGGGTCTGGAGGGCAAGATGTATGAGGAGAAGCTGAGGTCCCTGGTTCAGCCCAGAGCAGAAGAGCTGAGGGGAGGCCTGATGGTGGCTGCAGCTCCTCACAGGGAGCGGAGGGGCAGCGCTGAGCTCTGCTCTGTGTGACAGCAACATGGCCCAATGGAAGGGCATGGAGCTGCGTCAGGGGAGGGGCAGCTGGGGGTTAGGGACAGGGTCTGCACCAGAGGGTGGTGGGCATGGAACGGGCTGCCCAGAGCAGTGGGCACAGCACCAAGCATGCTGGGGTTCAAGGAGAGTTAGGACATCGCTCTCAGGCATAGCATTTGAATTGTTGGTGGTGTTGTGTGGAACCAGGAATTGGACTCAATGGTCCTTTTGTGGGTCCCTTTCAACTCAGGACGCTCCATGATTCTGTGGTTCCAGGTGCATAGCTGAAGCTCCGTGCAGCCCAGGAAAGACCCACAGTAGAGCAGGCTGTCCTCCTGCAGCCCATGGGCACTACTTCACAAAGTAGATCTCCACAGGCAGCACATGGAGGAGCCCACAGTGTAGCAGTAGATGAGGCCTAAAGGAGGTAAAGCCCATGGAGAGCCTCCATCGGAACAGCACCAGGCCAGAACAGCAGTCCATGGAGAAGAGGCCACAATGGGACAGGAGGGCTGGGAAACTGCCGCCAACAGAGACCCATGTGAAGCAGTGCTTGGAGAGCTGCAGCCTGGGAGAAGCCCATGCAGGATCAGTTCAGGAAGGATAGCATCCTGTGGGATGGACCACACTTGGAGCAGGGGCAGAGAGTGACCACGGAGGAATGGCAGAGAAAGCACTACAGACTGACCACTGCCCTTCTTCTCTACTGTCCTGTGTAGCTTGAGGGGTGGAGGTAGAAGGGGCTGCTGTGGAGGGGGAAGGTGTTTTTAGTTTGTTTTTAGCTCTCGCTGCTTTAGACTGCTAGCAATGGACAATAAATTACACTCATCTCCCTGTTCAGAGTCCTCTATGCCCATGATAGTAACTGGTGGGTGATCTCTCTGTCCTTAACCCATGAGGTTCTACAACAGAGTGGGACAGAGAAGAGGGAGTGAGAGAGTGGCATGGTGGAGCTTAGATACCTATCAGTGTGAAATCTCCACGGAAGAATAATGGTGAATGCTCTCAAATCCAGTGCATCTTAAATAAGGTAGAGCTTCTTCACAGTATGGCTCTCACAATAAGTAATTTATTAACTATACTCAAAAGGTGTCTATAAAAAAAAATTCCTAAAAATATTTTCAATGTGTACAGTACCAGCAACAGGCTAACTATGTGATTAACTATGTGTTTAACAGGAAAGAAAACAACACAATTTTTATCAATATCCCTCTTCAATTTATCCAGTATCAATTAACAAATGTATGCAATTTTACTTGTTAAAGAAAAGCCAAAGGTGCAAAACTTGCAAATAGTATTACCCGTTCACATTAAATTTTAAACATGAAATACATATGGTTCACTTCATTATTATTATTTTAAAGCAAGGAAAGCAACAATATAATAATATCAGTACTTTGTTCCATACCAATTATTAACCTTTTCAGTGCTTATGTAAAGAACGAGACTGACTATGAAATACTCTTTGGTTTCTTCCAACCACACCAACTCAGCACAGACTTTACCTTCTGAATCTGCATAGTCTGTGGTATAGATATGACCCATGTAATCATAAAGGTTGGACACTTTGGAAGAGAGTTCCATGCAAACTGGGGCACTGAAACACCAGAAGGGTTTTTGAGTTTCATCCAAGACAGTAACATCCATCATATAACAGTCCTACAAACAAAAGCAGAAGAGATTACTTTCCTACACCAAGGCACAGTAAACAGTTCTATCCCTGATTTTAGGGAGAAATACTAAGGTTTCAGCAGACAGCAAGTTTTGGAATGAAGGTAAAAAATTCAAAATATAAATGATAATCTTTCACTGACTACTACAAACCAAGGAACTTACTTAGAGATTTCTTACAGAAATCAAATTTGCATCATACAAGCATCAAAAAAACTCTTGCAAAACAGAAGGTAGCACTGCCACCCTAAATTAGATGTCATTGCTTGAAGACTTTTTAAGCCTTTAAAATCTGAGGTTCAAAAAAAAAAAAAAAGGGACAGTCCTTTCAATGTGAGAAATAAACTAAAGTGCTCAACTTCCATGAATGCAGCAATCTTTGCAAAAACACACAATGAAATCAACCTTCAGGCAGCCAACACACACAATTACTCTATTTGCCACCTATAAAGGAAAGACCACTTTCTCAATGGCTGCAAGCGTCAATTCCCAAAAAGGTATTATTTTAATACATTGTTCTGCCCTCCAAATAATTCTTCCTGTTAAAAACTTCTTGAAAATATTTCCTTAGGAAACTACACAATTATATCACTTTCTAAGGCTAAAATCAGGATGCCAATTCTGGGGCACCTGCAAAGTGAAGGTTTCATGTATGTGCCTGAAAAGCACACAGGTTGCTTATCATTATTACTATCAGTTGTTACCTATTCTCAGCAGTTCTGAATCATTAAGTGAATCAGCCTGTCTTAATTATGTTGTATATATGCATTACTTCCAGAAGCATCATTTGTTCCAAAAGCATAACCAACACAACATCACACATTCCATGTCAAGAAATAATTTGGAATGCTTTATTTCTCAGTACTATATAGCTGTGCTTCTATTGCTTTAACAATTTCTTCAGTGTTATTGTAGTTCAAACAAACAACACAGAGCAGATGGCAAAACCTTAAGTGACATACAAAGCTTCCTTAAGCTTGTTAATATAGACTACGCTGAGAAATATACAATTCAAACTAAATTCAATGATCATTTAATAACTTATATTAGGTATAAATACACTTGACACACAGTAGTCTTAAGTGAATCCTAGGGAAAAATATGTACTGTAAAAGACCCACCTCCCTACTGAGATGGTATCAGCAGCATTCAAGTCACTGTTAGTAGACTGAGTTTTTGCTCTTACCTGTATAAAATCTGGTGGATATTTTACACAGTGGCTCCGTGTTTACAATTGCTAGAGGAGGCTCAGAAGATACAGTATCTTCTGAGAACATGGCTTAGAGACAGGAATGGTAGGTCAGGTTGCTCCTTAGACTTGATAATCTCAAAGGTCTTTTGCAACCTGGACGGTCCTGCAATTCTAAGAATTACTATTTTCTAATCTGACATTTTACATTTCAAAGGCCAAATGTGAAAAGTAAAGCAGGGTGACCCTGAGCGTTGGTAGCTCTGTTTTCTCCATGTGTTCTGAATTCAATAACTTGTTTTCGAAACAAATATCCAGAAGTGCCAAAGAAAGCTTTCTTTCTTAGAATATCAGATGAACTTCAGATAAATTCAAAATGGTGTCATACTCTGCTCTGGTTGCTGATTTTATTTGGCCTTCGCTTGTTTTAAGAATTTTAGAGATTTATGTTAAAAGCTAAATTGAATTCTACCCACAGCTATGTGTCAACATGAGCAAGCTCACAGCATAAAATGAGGCATTTAAAAAAGACTGATATTATTTTTTCCTAAAAGCAAATATTCAGAATAACTTACGCTGCAAATACAAAGGACAGAGTTATCTGTTTTGTCTGATAGTTAATTCTCCAGACTTTTACGTGATACTTAGAATTATTTTCATGGAAGAAAAAAAAGAATACTACCAAGCAGCTGTAAATCATGCAATTTCCTGATATCTGCCCAGCACGGCAGCAAGAATTCCTACTGTCTATCATATGTTTTTCAGGTAAATAAAGCACATTATCTTATTATGTGCTAAGATCCCAGTAACTCTGTGTACAGCTCAAATGAAATTAACAGCATATAAATAAAAAATAGTTTAAGTTAAACTTTCTCAAAAGCCTAAAAAAAAAAGCATCTACTTTGTGTAATGGTTATTACATTATATACATAGCTGAACATTCCCAGCTAGAAAGATGGCAAATAACTGTCTTTATAAACATTTCCTTAGCTAGAATTCCTTCTACTATAACAAACAATATTCTTACTAACATCAAGAGAAGGATTTGTCGTTCTTTTGGAAACACCTAATTCAAAACAGTTTGTTACAAACTGAGGGAAAAATATGCAACTGAAGATCACCGTCACCATGTAAACAAGGAATATGAGGGGAAAAACTGCTACAAATAATTTGAAAGAAAAGACTGGATGGAAACTCTAATTCAAGCTCAATTCTAGTTAATGTTCTCAACAGATACACTTTGATTACTATGTTTTAAGATAAAGTTTATATTCTTGATTGCACAGGAAAGCTGCTAGACATAAACAGTGGTTTATGTTAATGCCTATGAACAAATCACTATGCTATCAAACAGTGCTTCATTCCACCTTTATGCAGGATTAGGAGAAGAACAGTTTTATTAATTGTTTTACTCTTTTCAAAGTAAATGTCAAAACTGAAATAAAATGCTGAACAAAATTATTTTATAGTAGGACTTGCAGGAATTTTGGTACTTCTGAAATTTCAAAGCAGCTGAAGTGCATTTAGAAACGTGTGCCTGCACTACTGCAAAGTCTACAGAACCACTCTTGATCTTTCTTCAAAACCATTCTTTTAGGAATTTTATACGAGAAAACAAATGAGAAGTCCTCTATAATACAGTCTTTTAATCCAGCTGACCCCATTTGCATGACTCAAGAGCTAAATTCTGACCGTGAATGCAGACTGCATTTTCTGCCCGTGTGGCATTTTAGTATTCTTCAAAAGTTTCTAACTTTCATTGCACATACATGCTACAACATAACTGCCCAGTATTTCCCCAAGGTTCAAGATTTATTGCTTGCAAGGAAAAAAGAAAGGCACTTGCACATCTGCAGTGCCTTGTTGGTCCAATGCTTCCAAGCAGTGCTAGTCAGACACAGCATCTGTTTTGTGTCAAAAGCACTGCAGTCATCAGCAAACATGCATAATGGGTCTATCATGCATTCAATTCTCTAAACCAGAAATTTTTAAATAATATCATATTTAAAACATATATACATAATTCTATTTTGAAATGAACATTTCCAGAAATGAGAACCATTTCTGACTGACCTTTACAATGCCTTTAAAGGCAGTTGTTTCCCAGGATAAGCCAACTGTCCCAATAAGAGGTATGTGCTTTGTGTTATCCTTTAAGCTTACAACTGTGAGCTTCAAATATCCATTTTCAATGTCACCTGAAAATATTAACATACATAACATTATACTTCCACAAATAAAACCATATCAAATACACTGTTAGTATTTTTTCTTCTCTCTCTTGTTCTCTCTGTGTCTTAAGTTGCCACATGCTCACCTATAAAGCAACGCAGACATAAACTACCAGCTAACTACCCAGCACATCACAGAGAATTTAAGTCACACTTCAGAGCTTTGATGCCATGATCCAAAGTAAAAACAGCAGCTATAAAACATTTTGAGTATACAAATCTGATGGCTACCTAAAGGACTTATGCAAGATGCAAGGAATACACTTCATGTTTAATACTTCAGTCATGAAGTCACAAGTGCCTGCCCCCAGAAGTCAAGGTCAACATGTAACACATGAAATAAATGATTAAATATCTTCCCTTCATTTTTGTTTACTATTATTTCTCTGCTTCCTGAAAAGCAGGAAACATGGCTACCAAACACAGCACTCCATGTTTGGCCTCATTAGAGCAGAGAAGAGGGAAAGGCTCACCTCCCTCCACCTGTTGGCAACGCTTTGATTAATGCAACCTAGGATACCATTAGCCTTCTTAGCAACAAGGGAATATTGCTGGCTTATGTTCAGCTTGGTGCCCACAAGGACCCTCAGGTTATTTTCTGTAAAGCTGCTTTCCAGCTAGGTGGCATCAAGTAAGTACTGATGCCTGGAATCACGTGCAGAGCTTCACATTTCTTGAACTTTATGAGGTTTCCATCAGCCCATTTCACCAGTCTGTTGAGGTTCTTCAGGATGGTAGCACAACAACCAGAGAAAGATCTATCACTCCACCCTAGTTTGCTATCGTTAGCAAGCTTCTAAGGAAACACTCTGACCCACTGCTAGATCATTTTTAAAGATATTAAGTAAGACTGGAACCCATACTGATCACTGTGTTGCTCCACTACTGACTCCCAGCTAGACTTTGTGCTGTGGACTACCATCCCGTGGGCCTGGCCATCTAGCCAGGGCATGTCTCCAGGCAAAATGCATCACTCCTGGCAAGACATTCATTATCCTTGTAGTGAAGTCCCATTAGAGAACTCAAAGAGGGAAAACAAGCAGAATTCCCTTTCAGGTTCCAGTTCAACATGAAAAAAAATGCGGTAAGTATACCTGGTACCTGCCCAAGTGATTTGGTTCCCAACTTCAGTAAATCAAATCCAATGACAGGATTTCATTTAAGATAAATATTCAGGCTCTCCAGAGTGATCATTAAAAGCCTGCACTTAAAGATGAGCTTTCATAAAGGAAATGTAAAATAACATCAGTCAACAAGCATTTTTTCAAAGGGCTATTCAGTTATCCACAATTCAGATTTGAACAGAAGCAGCCATTCTTCTCACTTATTCAAAACAAATGAAAATTTTAATGGAATAAAGGCAGACTGAAAAAAATATACCACTAATAAATTAATGAAGCCCAGGATATCGCTACTGCTGCACAACATTAATAACATGAAGTACTACATTGCTAGATAGGCCAATTGGGTAGGGTGTAACTTAGTAATTTCCTGTTACAGACACATCTCAACTACTAACCAAGATGGAAAGAGGCAGCACAGAACAGGAATCTGAAGGCTGACACATAAAATTGAATTAAATGACCCATTTAATTTTTTTTTTTTTTTTTTTTTTGAGGTATAAAAGTTCCATCCCAATGCTCATAGCCATAAGAAAGAAAATGTGCTACTAGAAGTTATCAAGTAGCCAAAGTGTAAAGTACATCACCTTCCTCATCCCAGTCAGATAAGAAAGGAAACAAAAGGCAGAGCAAGAATATTAAACGTATCCAGGGGAACATGGAGAAGACAAGTTAGACTTAAAACTCTCTCTTAAAACTGATATATCATTTGTTTCATTGCCACCCTCATAATAATCATAGTTCAGTTTATGCAAGACAGGTATAGCAGCTGAGCAGTCTTTTAGTCAGTACAGGTTATAGGGCATAAGTATTTCCAAATAAAGGGAATACCAATATAGAGAACATATACTGTGCAGTCAAACCTCAGGGAAAGAAAGAAATAACTCAATAGTTCATAGGCACTTATAAGTGCCGATGTGGCCAACTGAGTTTGTTAACCAGGTCTTAGTTGTAAGTGATGACTTAACTGTTATTTTCATAGACAATGCTGTGCTTCACCAATTCTGGTGGCCACAATATGCCTTGCAGTGCTGAAACAATAACTTACATTTGCAAATCAATCCTCAAAGTCAAGTAAAAAAATTCTGAACACACAATGGGATATTCTACAAACAAATCTTACAAGCACTCTAAACACACACAAAAAAAATCACCTCATTACATTTTCAAGGCACAACATATCAAGTGACAATGAACATTAATAAACTGCAAACCTGAAGCTTAGGCCACCATAGAGCTACAAAGCTATCCTTGAAGAGTTGAAGAGCTAGGTAAATACATTTCAAGTATGTTTATTTAAAAGCTAGATGCACTATTCATGACTTTTGGATGAGTCAGATGTAAAAGTTTGTCACAGGTTTCTAAAAACAAGGAAAGTTTTCTAATACATTCGATTTGAAATCTTTTAGCATATTCCTCCTACAGTATCTGTCAACAGTAACGTATTAGCGATTCTGTTTAAACATAAGGAAACAAAATAAAATGCTAAACAACAGCCAAAACGTGTCCAAAAAGCTAGCTACTGCAGCTCAAGTATGAATTAAAAAACAAAAAACTGAAGTCACACTTAGTCCATCCACATGGTTCAATGAAGCGTGATATAACTTTTTTAATTTAATGCTATGAATTTTGCAGAAAGAATTGAACACAGAGCAGCAAGAATGAACACAGCATTATTGGATACTAATGAAAAGCAGATAAATAAAGCAATTAGAACAAATAAAACAGTAATTCTGTGGAACAACAAATGGACATACTCTGGTAACCCAGCAGTGTCTACAGCTTCACAATGTAAAAAAAGTAACTAAGGAAAACTTCAGTATAACATCTGAAAAACGTTCTGTGCTTCAGGTTGTAAAAACTGCCTTTAGCACATCATGTTCATAATTTTAAGATAAGTCTGGATGGGTAGAGAATTTTAAGACAACACAAGACTTCTCACTATGTTGGAATCCTCCACACTTCAGAATCACCCATGGAAATAGAAATGACTGTTGTTAAATAGAACCTAAAAACAAAAGTTCAAACCATGAAATACAGGCTTGGACTAACCTACACTTTTTGTAGCACCACCTTAACCAGAAAGAGCAAAAAGAAAGACAACAAATCACTGTGAAGCTATGTTACAGCAGAGAGCCATAAACCGCCTCACTACATTATTTTCAAACAGAAACTAAGGAGGAAACCAAGCATTTTCCAAAAGGAATTACTGTACTACATGGAAGATGACAGATGAGCTTATTTGTCTGCAGAACCACAGCTTCAGCTGGCTGATATCCTCTGAGAGCAGAATGGAGTGACTTCTTCATGCATTTAAAGGACACAAAGTCAAAACAGACAAGAAAATACTGGTGATCATAAAACATCCTCTAACTACGAAAGTTAGATGGCATCAGAACTTCAGCTCCTTTCTTTATAGCTTCTTATAACTTCCAAGGAACAAAAAAAGTGATACCAATGAAGCAGATGTGTCACATATTGCTTTATCTTTTGCAGCTAGACAGCTAGGAGCCTCAAATTTTCATTTTAGACAATAAAGCATTTACTTCAGAAACAAGCAAACAAAAATTAAAAAAAAAAAAACAACCTACATTCCCTGGCCAACTCACAAAAAAAAAAACACAAAAGAAATTATTTTCTTCTAAAGACATCAAGAGGACTCCTGTAATAACAGCATCTCAGTAGAGATTTCCATTGCTACATGGATAGAAATTCACTGAAGTTTAATCTTCCTCATGTTTCTTTATTTCAAGCTTGCACCTTTTAAGGAATCTGAAAATGTGTATGTTTCAAATGTTTAACATTTGACTACAACACTGCATGCTACACAAAAACCTGCAGTCTAAATTTGAGTTCTTCCAATGCTGTAGAACAGTCAAGCCTGTTAACAGTGCCCTCTGCTGTCTTCTTTAAACAGAGTATTTTCAGAAATCAGCAGGAGGCTTGTTGGTACTCTTATTAGAAAAACAGTAAGAAGTAATAATTAATCCATGGTGTTTTATTCTTTAAGATCTGAGATTTATGAAAAACGATTTCAAGCTTGATTAAGTAATTATTTTCGGCATT
>JAOWBP010053284.1:0-11421 GCA_028571105.1 Tragopan temminckii
AGAGGAGAGGAGAGGAGAGGAGAGGAGAGGAGAGGAGAGGAGAGGAGAGGAGAGGAGAGGAGATACTTTGGACACTCTTTGATAGTTTTATGTCCTTTTTGTACAGTGGTGCCCAAATCTGCACACAGTACTCAAGGCAAAGCTGCACCAGCGCAGTGTAGAGCAGGACAATCCCTTCCTTTGCCCAGCAATGCCATGCTTGATGCACTCCAGAGTACAGTTGGCCTTCCTGGCTGCCAGGGCACACTGTTGACTCACGTTCAACTTACTGTCCACCAAGAACCCCAAATTCCTTTCAGCGGAACTGATCTCCAGCCTTTCATCCCCCAGTCTGTAAGCATATCAATGGCTGTCCAACCTCATGGGCACTTGCTCTTGTTGAACTTCACACTGTTGGCAATCACCCAAATCTCTCATTTCTCTAGATCTCTCTGCAAGGCCTCTCTACCCTCAGCAGAGTCAACAGCTCCTCCCAATTCAGTATCATCAGGAAACATGCTCAAAACACCATCGAGTCCTTCAGCTGAATCATTTAGGAAAACTTAAAAGAGAACGAGCCCTAAAATCATCGAGGTTGGACTCAATGATCTCTGGAGGTCCCTTCCAACCCCTACAATTCCATGATTCTGTGATTCTGTGAAAATGGAACCCTGCCTGATGTAACCCCATTTACTATAACCCTTTGGGCCTGACTCATCAGCCAATTGCTCACCCATCACATTATGGTTTTGTGTAGCTGTATGCTGGACATTTTGTCCTGAATGATACTGTGAGAAACAGTATTGAAAGCTTTACTGAACTACTTGGGCAACCTTGTCGTAAAAGGAAATTCCATTGTTAAACAGGACCTTCCCCTCATGAACATGTGTTGGCTGGGACCAATGACCACATTGTCCTTAAGGTGTTTTACAGTAACTTCCAGCAACATTTTCTCCATCATCTTATCAGGAAAAGAAGTGAGACTGGTGGGCCTGTACTTACCAGGGTCTTCTTTCATGCCCTCTCTAAATTGGAGTGTTTGCCAGCTTCAGCATGATCCACATAGGCAGCCTGATGCCTCCCCTATGAGCTGAGACCTTGCTGTTCTCATTGCTGTGATCTCTTTGGGAAGTGCTGCCTCCCCCGTGCACTCCTGGTAATCCCTTCTGGACCTCAGACCTCTGAAAGCTGCATTCACTTCTGCAGGCTCTGGGCTGAGGTCTGCCCTGTGCTGGTATGTTGCATCAGCTCAACCCCATATGCTCACACAGGGTGTTCCCCCAAGTGACAGAACGCAGTGTTTCCAGGAAACAATTACTCACAAATGTAACCAGCAAAAATCCCTGCGCAGGATTCATCATCACAGTCAGGGATGCACCTACGCACCAAGATCTGAAAAGAGGATGTGGGCACAGCAGCAATGATAACATCTCTGTGCCCCCTAACAAGTGACAGTGGCTGTCAGACACAGAAACTTCTGCCTGTGCCCCCGCTGCAGACACACCACACTGTGCTGACACTGCTGTTGTACAGCTGCCATCAGTTCTCTGCTGTGCTGTTCTGAGAGAGCTGAGGAAAGGGTCAGGGCAGCTTCTGTTGGTGAGATGCTGAAGGTGGAGAGGATCCTGATGTGCACTGGGGCTGATCAGAGCTTCACCAAGGGCTTTGGGAGTGAAGGCCACTGGGAGTCTGCACTGCTCTATGTTTTAATAAAAACAGCCCTCCTGTGCTGGAACAACTCCAGGATCTTCAGACACTTTGCCTATCTCCTCTGCAGTCTTTTCTGTGCATACCTCAGCACACAGGAACGCGTTGCATCAGTCCCAGCCCAGGCTGACCTCTGGCTGGCTCCCACCAGGCAGTTACTGAGCCGTTTGCCATCCCTCTCGCAAAGCTCTGTCCTATTGTGGGTCAATTATTAACCCTGAACACTTTCTTTGGTGGTGCTTTATTAGTTAGATTTAAGCACATCTTACACAAAACACTGCTTTGCATATCATACGGCAAATTTTACATTGGCTTTTCATTCTTGCAGCTAAAGCAGTTTGAACAGAAGTTAAAGAAAACTCTGCTTTTGGTAAATAAAGTGAGATCCAGACAATATCCCCCAGAGGGGAGGAAGGGCAGATGACCCTGCTGCAGTTCCTCTATTGCTGTATGTAACACTGAGGAATGGAGAAGGCTAGGTGTATTTTCTCATGCTGTGCCTTGTGCAAAGGCTTCTTTCTGTTAGAGCCTTTCACAGTGCTAGAACTGTTGCCTGAGCTGACCTACACCAGCATCTGTTCCTGAGCCCACCTGCTCCAGGAAAAGCTGGAGAACAACCCCTATCTGTTCCTTGGAGCTTCTGCTGAGCGATGGTTGCTCTCCACCTGGCCAGCACAACTGCTGCCCCTGTCAGAGCAAAGGAACCATCTGCAGCTGCCATTTCGGGCTGCTGCTTCTACTGAAGGCAATGACTTAACCCTTCCAGGGCTGAACAGGAGCTTTTCAAGACTGGCTAATATTAAATCTGCTACTATGCAATGGGATGTCATTGGTTTTGATCCATTTCTGCAATTATAGATGGCTGAGTTTTGGTTTTCCTTCCAAGCTGCTCCTCACTTCCAAGTGAAAAGGCTAAGCTTAGGTAAAAGAATATTGCTCAGAGGGACACAGATTCTTTCTTCTTGTAGGAAATCACGTAGAGGAGAACCTTGGTTCCCCTGCAACTGCTGTACTGGCAGATCACGTGCTGCTTCTCCCTCATGCCAGCACAGCTTTCAGTGGGACCAGTGACTTACCTTCCTATTTGCCTCTGCTGCTGGGGATGGAAAGGTTTCACCCTCATCAGGAAGGAAAGGCCATTTCCAGCTCTTGGGATTTCCCTCAGAATTAGCCATTTCAGTCAAAATGCAATAACCATTTGTGTCATTGTTGACTTTTAGAAGATGTCCGATGTTTTGCAAAGGCTGAATGCCGTATAAATATGAATGACTTGCACAGGAATGAACCCATGGCCCCTTCCTTGCAGGGCTGGTCAAGTATCACTGCAGGCACAAAGAAGAGTGGGGCAGCAGGGCTGCACTGACCCTTGGAGCAGCTCAGGATGCCAGCTGAGCTCAGCCCAATGGTGTGCCAAGGCCAATGGTGTGCCAAGGCCTCAGGCTGTTTCCTACCCACCTGCAAGCCAGGTGGGCCAGGCAGGGTGAGAAGGGCTCCAGGACAGGGCACACCTTCATTCCTCTAGTGACCCCAGTGCAGAGGAGCAGAAAGCTGTGCTGTCTGCTTGCATTGTACACCACCAGGCAGCTGTAAGTTCTAACATTTCCCACTCCTTGCCTGGAAGAATGGATTACCTGCCCACACTGTATCCCTGGAGGTTGTGGACAACTGAAGAGTCCAAGGCACACTTTGTGACCTCATGCTGGCCAGAGAGCAGGCACCCATCATAGAGGAGGCAGGGAAGATGGAGTGAGGAAAAGATGGATAAAATGGATAAGTGCTGGCTTAGAGGTGAGAGGACAAGGAGGGAGTGGAGAGGGGCTGTTGCACTTCAAAGGCAGCAGTGATTGTGCAACAAGCTTCCCACTTGTCCTCAGGTCAGGAGAAGCCAGAAAAGCAGGAAGAATGATACAAGGGATGGGTAAAATGAGGGGACTGCAAAGAGCAATGCCTTCCCAAGGGGAATTCTTACAGGAGAAGGTCCACCTGACAAGTAAGGATTGCAGGGTGGTACTCAGGGCTGTACCATTAAGGAGAAGGGAGAAGAGTAATGGGGTTATCCACCCACCAAAGAGGTGTTGGTCCTTCCTTGTATGTACACCAATGGCAGAGTCCTGTAGAAAGCAAATATTGCTGTTGATTTTACATAAGAATGCATTTTGACAAGAATGAACAGGAAAGTTGGTTGTGAAGTGGTTGGTATGGGCAGAGTGCTGCTGCTGTCAACATCAAAAGAGAGGTGTGCAGGGTACAGCAAAACTGAATGAGAAAGTAAACTGAATTCATGAGATTTGTGCAAACAGGTGAGCAGTCACAGTGCCCATAGATGGCCTGTACAAATGTAGGCTTTTCAGACAGGATTTTCTCCTTCTGGAAATCCTGCTTTCTGGTCATGCAGCCAAGATGTCCGGAGGCTTTCTGAGCACCAATCCAGGTGCCCATCTGCTGCACTGGAAGGAGTCCCAACTCCTTGCCAGAGGCAGATGGAGGTGCTCTCCAGCTCTGCAGACCCCACCACTGGGACACTGGGTGTGGTGGCTGCTAAACCAGAACCGCTGGGTGATTTATCATTCAAAACATATTTGCTTAGTAGGAGTGGTATATAGTAGGTAGGCAGTGATTTCTATTTAACAGTTGCATGATGAAGCCTATCAACTGTTTCTTTGTTGTCCAGCACATCCCAGATGAATCTCAGTGTTTAAAGCCAGGCAGAGGTTGCACATGCTGTGTGGGGCTTTCAGGCAGACCGCTCTCACAGACCAGCTGCTCAGGCCTCAGCAGGCACCAGGAGCAAAGTGTGCCACGGGGGCTCTGGTGGGGGGATTATGCCTGAGGTGAGTGCCTTTGGTTGTGGTCACTGTGCTGGTGAGCACAGCTGGCAGTCTTTTCAGATGCACTTTCAGATATATAGAGAAAGAACTGGCCTGGGGCATGGGAAGAACTGTCAACTAGCGAATGCATGTTATTTATTAGCTGTTGGCAGACTGGGAAGCTCAGTACTTTAAACTCACCAGTTGTTTCTCTGGATTCCACAGAGTGATAATCTTTTGCACTTGAGGGAGCTCAGGGCTTCAATTAGAGCAGGCCCAGCTGTGAAATTGCCCACTCCTGGCCTTATTACCCACTGAGTAGCGACATCCATGCCTGCAGTTCCCTCTGCATGATGTCTCCCGTCCTTTCAGTGGGCAAAACGAGCACTCCATGGCTGCACTGTGTGGGGTTTCACAGCACTGGGCAGCTAAGCTCCAGCACAGCACTCTGTCCCACTCCTCAAAAGAAAATACAATGAAAAAAGGCTCAGGGGTTGAGATAAGGACAAAGAGATCATTCACCAACAGCTGTCACAGGCAAACTGGACAGCACAGGGAGGTTAATGTAACTTATTGTCCATTACTAACAGCTTAGAGCAGTGAGAACTAAAAACAAACTACAACACCTTCCCCCCCCCCCATTCCACTGAGATTCCTTGCATATGCAAGATTTCTGCCAACACTGTGAAACAAACTAAATTCTACAAAGCTATCAAATTCTGCTGTCCAGAAGTTGAAGCAGCCTGCAAGCATCTCAGTTCAGAGCTTCTCCTCATTTGCTGCAGTTCCCATTCATTTACTCCATTAAAGCCCATGCCATTTGTGGCTGCCACAAATATCTGGTTATGGCACCTATCCATCCACTACTACCCACAGTCCATGGGTGGTAGAGAAACAAGCAACATGGTGATGCTGGCTTTCAAAATTCAGTATACAGCAGGAGAACAGTGTAGGGAAAGTCTCATCTGGTTTGTGTGGTCATGTGCAAAGCTCAAGGCAGCAAAGGGCTTCCTGTTGTAGAGCTGTGGTTAATCTGAGCTGTCCCTCACATTAAGAACACACAGCTCCAACACAAGTGATGACTGAGCCTGAGCACCTCGGTGTTGTCACCGATCATGGACTGGAAAAATGATTTCCAGTGAAACCCACTGGTAGAGCCTGACAGCCAGGTCCACTGTGAAGCTCAAGACACTTGACAAATGTTAACCAGGTAAACTTCACGCTGGTCTTAATTTTGTTGCAAGATTATAACATTCACTAAGTTATCCTTTGTAATAAAACAGTGAGGTCCTGGGGCAGAGTGTCTTTGGTAGTGCAGAATGCACTCCTTTCATCTCCTTTATTCATCATCTAATATGCACAACACAGTGCCCCTGAGCACACAACTCTTTATCTCCACCGTTGTGTCTTCTTCCTCTTCACCTTTACTCTGTGAGCTGCACCTTTGGCAGAAGTGATCTGAAAGAACTGCAGCACACCTGGCTGCACAGAGCACTTCTCACGGCACCATGCACAGATGTGAACCAATTCTATTTCACGGGAAAGACAAAGATTTCTGCTTTCACCTTGCTTTGCTGAACACTGAATTCCAGTTGCTGAGGGCTCTGCTTGTTTGTGGAACAGAGCACAACCTCAGATCAGCCCCAAAGAGAACCCTGCAGAGGCTGAGCCTGCGGGGCCAGACACAAGGTACACAGCAGGTTGTTAGAGCTGCTGCAGGGAAATGTGGAATAGCTCTGTGCTGATGGGCAGTGAGCCAGCAGCAGTTGGTTGGTGGATTTCAAAATAAGGCGCCAAATGGTTGTTTTGGGAAAAAAAGAAAAAAGAAAAAAAAAAAAAGACCATAACAAACAAACACTGAGTTTGTTTTCATCGGTGTTTGAGATCAGTGCCAGGCTTTTATATAACAGCAGCACGGGGTGTGAGCTGTGTGTGCTCCCCTCCCACAGCTCCAGTGGGGCTGCAATGATCAGAGCAATTCTCGGAGCCTGCAGCGCTGGGATTGCTTGTGATAAAGCCAGCTTTGTGAGCTCAGAGGAACTGCGGCTCAGCAGCAGCCCACACCCTCCTGCACTGCTCTTCCCAGCTGCCAGCAGGCAGGGGACCTGCTTGTGTCCTGAGGAAATCCGAATTGCGCAGAGCACGAGGAGCATGATGCCATTCTAGCAGCCTGCTGGCAAGTATTGATCAGCTGGAATTAAACTTGGCTCTGCATGTGAAAGTCCAAACTCACCACGTCTGATTATTGGCCTGATATTTCAATAAAGGTTATAAGGATAATCTTGACATTAGATTAATGTTGTTATACATCTACATCAATAGGTAAACCCGTGAAGGCTCTGACTCCATGGGCTCCAGGACTGCCTGCAGCCAGGCTAGGCAGAAACCATCATTTTGTTCCCACCTGGCCATCTTATTTCATTTCAGCTGTATTTTCACAGTATTCTCTCAACAAGAAATCTGTCTTCTTACTACTTTGGAAGAACCCCAGAGCTGTGGGGAGCCAGTGAAGGGAAAGTTCAGTACCTAATGCTCCTTTCCCTGATAAAGGCTCTGATTGAGTTTGACTGGGGAAGGCTCCTCTGTTGCTCTTGTGTGACTGAAGTGTCTCTTTTTGGCACTGGTAAGATAAACCACCACTGGGAGAAGTGACAAAGCAGGATTGTTTTAAGGTGCGGAACTCTGAGCCCCCGCCTTATTCCTCTGTTTCTTTTTTGTTGAGATGGGGAAAAATTGAGTTTTCTTTTGTCTTTTTTTTTTTTTTTTTTTTTTGTAAAAAATTCTTAATTCTGGTCACATGAGACCAGTTGCAGCACAAGAGTCTAAAGGGCTGCCCAGGTCCTCCTAATGACAGTCGCTCCATTTCTGCCACAGAAAAAAGCACAGAGCTGAGTTCTCTCTCCCAGGTTTGGTTAACACTTCCCCACTGCAATTCAGGCTGAATTCTGCCTCAATAAGAAGGCAGATGCTGTAGCAGAAGAATATTATTGTCCAAGCCCTGCCAAACATGATTTGCTTGGAATTAGACGTAAATACATCCTCTATTCATTAGGAGGTGTCTTCTTGTCTTGAAAAAAATCCTTCTATATGGAGTTTGCTGTCTGCTTTAATTTCACAGCTGTGCACTCTGTTCCTCTTTGTTCTTCTTTACACACCTCTTTCTCATTAGCAGCTGAGGAAGATCTCATCCATGGCATACTACTAATTTTCTCTCCTTGCTTTGGTGCTTTCTGTCCTGACACTGCCAGAAGCAATTTCATTCAGTGAAAGATAAAAATCTATAGTAAGGTATGAGCACTTCTTCTGAGCTTGAAGTCATTGCTAACAATTTTTAAATTACTGTTGAGCTGGGCTGAATTTGGACACCTAGTAAATGTTCTGGGCTGTGTGTTCAACTCATGTCTCATCCTGAAATTAATGAAAATATCTGAGACAACTAAACACAGACAGGCAGTTCAGAGTGAGATAAGGAACATGAGGCAGAGGGAAAGTTTGATGACTACAGGAAAGACAGAAATAGTCTCACTATTAAAGACGTACAAGTAATACAGGGCAGAATGAGAAAACAGAGGACACTGCTGAGAAAGGTAGGCAGCTGAGGTAAAAATCAGCAACAGAGATGCCGTGTTCCCACATTTGTGACAGTATCAGCATTCAGCATCATTATGAAATCCAAGATAGCATCAGAAAACTCGTCACGCCGAACTATAAAGTGGCCAACAACTGAAAAGATGCTTGGCATCAAAGGACGCGTGAGGCTTTCCTTTGTCTTGATTCCCTGCTGTACGCAATCTCTTCATTTCTTTGGTGGGAAGAAGCACCCTGGTGCAAGGCAGAACCTGCCACTGCTGTCTCCATTATCTGACGTCTCAAGAATTTATGCTTACCCTACCCAGATAGCCAGATATGTTGCAAGCACCTCCGAGCTGGAGCTCCACATCAGAACCCAGAGCACTTCCAAGCTCCTGACTTGTTATCAGAGCGAACGCTGTACATGCACAGCTTTCACCTGTGCTACGCTGCCCACAGAAGTCGGTGGGGGGGGAGCAGGTGGGGCAGCAGCCTTGGCATCTCCCCATCCCACTCCCCAAACTGTCCTGTTCTCAGTGAGGAAAAGTGAACAAACACGTTCAGCAAACAAGGAGGCGAGGCCAATAACATGGATGAAAGTCTGCAAGTGTTCTGGTTACTGCTTAAGAAAGGCACATTGTAAATATTGTAGAAAATATGAGATCTCGAGTGTAAGGAAGTATAAACATAAAAGGAAGATTTTACTGTGATGTGGTATCATCACTGAAAAAAAAGTAATATTAAAAGGTAAAAAATAAAAATCTTGAAATGTACAAAGTTTATAGGATAAAAAAAAATCTGACAGAATAATGGAAGAGTTTTGACTAAACTTCATGACCAAAGCAGACTTGCATCTGGATTATATTCTCAATCAAAAAGAGGCAAAAGTTGTAAAAGAATTTCCAAACTATGATCAACGTGCGGAGCATCATGTCAAATCACATGAGAAAAAAATGAGCCAACCCAAAAAACGTTTACGCAGAGGCTTTCATAATTCCTAAAATACTTTTTTTTCCCACCTTTATATAATCAAATTTAATTACTGGTCTTTCACAAATTTCTTAGTGCTGGAAACTGCATGTTGGGTCAGAACAAGTTCATCCTAAGCGCATGGCTTGACACTCACTCAGAAGTGTTATTTTTTAATATATATATATATATTTTTGCTTTGCTTGGGGGAAGGCAGCGATGTCTGATTCGCTGCAGGCTCACAGCAGCTCCGGCTGGAGGCACGCGTTGGGCTTTGGAGCTGATCCAGCAGCAGTTGGTTTACAGTTTGCAACTGGCGCCGAAATTCAAAAAATGCACTGTACTTCAAATCCAGAGCGGGGATGGAAACAATGAGGAAGGAGGTGGCTCTGCAGGCTCCTGGGCTGTCCTTGGTGTGGCTCCCAGCCTGAGCGTGGGGTCAGACTTCCCTGCTGAGAAATGAGGCACAGTGCTCTGGGATTTGTAGTCTGTCCTTCCTGCTTCCTCCTGCAGATGCATTTCAAGGCAAAGACGACTGCTTTCAGAGAGCGGTTTCACACTGAGTGTATATCAGATCTCACTGACTAAGATCCGACAGCAGTGCTCTTTACATATTGATGCGCCTACGCGCCTATAGAAATGATACATGTGGTGATCAGCATGATTATTTTCATCCCTCTGAGTAACCCACTGACACCCACAGCTTTGCAGGCTCAGTGTGGAAACGCCTGCCCTCAGCTCTCTGCAGGTGGAGGAGCAAAACTTACCTGAAAACCTACTGCTTACACAGGCACCTCCTACAGATACTCAGCAATTGCAAGAGGGACTCAGAACTGCTCACCCACAGCAGAGTGGTGATGTACTGAGGTTTTCCAGTTTGACAAGTACTTGATCTTAGGTTCCCAGATCCTCTAACATGAGAATCAGATCGCTTCTGTTTTGATCATAAACACCTATTTGTCCAGCCTGGTTCCCTGAGTTTCTTTCCATCTATTGCATGCAGTATTTTCTTATTTGTTTTTCTAGTTAGTTGTCTTCTACTGCTGGCTTGCATTACACTCATACTCATTTTCCTCTGCTGTTGTACCACCAACTTCAAACTCGTTTTTCCCAGAAAATCTTCCTTTTCTCAGCCTTCCCTGTTAGTCACAATGCAAAACCGCACTGAGTGCTTTTCAGTCTCAATGCTGGGGACATAAGGAATTCACTGCTAATGCATTTTATACTGGTTAAATGTGTAAGAACTTACAGAAGCCGGAGTATAATCAGTAAAAACATGCTTTGAGGAAGGTAATACTCCAAATGAAACGTTCCCAACGGCTTCATTGTGAACTGGCAGCATTCCCTGGGACAGCAAAAGCACTTTCTTCCTGAGCAGCCTGACCTGGGAGCATCACACCTTCTCAGCATCACCAGGGATGTTTTTAATGCCTGCAAAACAGCCCTCCTAAAAATCCCCACTAGGAAGCAGTTGATTGAAACCCCAAAAAGCAAACTGCAGTTCTCAGCCTACAGATGCTGACGGGGAAGCACGGCAAATTCCT
The DNA here is from genome assembly GCA_028571105.1 of Tragopan temminckii. NCBI lineage: Eukaryota > Metazoa > Chordata > Aves > Galliformes > Phasianidae > Tragopan > Tragopan temminckii. The sequence goes on from JAOWBP010053284.1 coordinate 10,577, forward strand.
CAGCAGGCCTCGCTGCTAACCAGTTCGTTCGCAGGAGGCCGTTTCTGAGGAGCACAGGGGGCTGCACCTGCTGTGACACGGGCTGACGAGAAGGAACCCCGATCCCACAGCTCCACTCCCTCACGCTTGGAGGGGAAAAACAAACCGAACCCAACGAGCGGTCTCTGCTTTCAGAACCGGCTTTATTCACAGTCAAGGTTATTACGTGCAAGGTTATTAAATAACCTTTCTCCCCGTGCTTTATTCCCAGTCTCAATGGCTTAACTGTATTCAAAACGCTTCACAAGAAAGCGCGCGGCGGCGGCGGGCAGCCCACAAAATGGCGGCGGCGCGGACTCCTCCTCCCGGCGCGCTCCGCGCGGCCATCTTGGCGCCCAGACTTCATTTCCCATGCGGCGCGGCGGCGGGGCAGGCGATGTCCGCCATCTTACCGCTCCCACCTCCCCCGGTGCGGCCGGATTGAATGAGCCTGCTGCCCGCGAGCTGAGCGCCATGTCAGGCACCCCGATCCGCGGCACCCCCGGCGGGACCCCGCTATCGCCGACCCGCATCTCCCGCCTGCAGGAGAAGGAGGAGCTGCGGCAGCTCAATGACCGCCTGGCCGTCTACATCGACCGCGTGCGGGCGCTGGAGCTGGAGAACGACCGGCTGCTGGTGAAGATCTCCGAGAAAGAGGAGGTCACCACCCGCGAGGTACGGCCTGCCGCCTTCACCCGGGGTTTCCGAGGCGGTGGCGGCCGGCGGGGCCGCTCCGTCCCGGGGAGCGGGGCTGGCGGCCCCGCGCTCGGCCCATCCTCCCCCCGCGGCGGTGTCGGGGTGTGGGGGTGTACGCGTCGGGGTCCGGG
>JAOWBP010053285.1:0-11421 GCA_028571105.1 Tragopan temminckii
TTAAGTGTACTGTTCCTATCTCAAAGGGGTTAAATCTATATGAAACTGTTACAGCAGTGGCACAGCCCACCTACAGCTGGACACAGAATATTAAGAATTAAATTGTGGTGATGGGACAGCACAGAATTTTCACAGTGCCTTGGGGAATGTGAGATGGGGTTTTTTAGCTTATTTCAGTGGGAGATGGAATAACCCCCATAAGAGGAAGAGTTGACAGAATAATGAACTGCTTTTGGATACCTTTTTCTTTACTTTATTGCTTGAATTAACCTACAAAGTATTTGTTGCCACAGTAATGCTATTTTTCCTGATATTTAGGCCCTATCCACACATTCTTTCTACACCAGCAGCTCAAACAATGTCTGCCTATGCCGGACAAACCCAGTATTCAGGAATGCAGCAACCAGCAGTCTATACAGCCTACTCACAGACAGGACAGCCATACAGCCTACCTACTTACGGTATTTGACCTCTTATTACTTCGTCTTATGTAGATGTAAGATAAATGCTGATGTGAACATTTTTGCTATTTTTTTTTGTTGTTGTTGTTTTCCCCACTGTGAGAAAATATTTTAAAGAATCAGTTGAAAATTAATTTCTTATACAGATTTGGGTGTAATGTTGCCAGGCATCAAGACGGAAAGTGGGCTCTCGCAGACACAGTCACCACTGCAGAGTGGGTGCCTCAGTTACAGTCCAGGGTTTTCCACCCCACAGCCAGGCCAAACACCGTATTCTTATCAGATGCCAGGTGAGTAGCCCTTGCTTTTATGTGTCATCCCTCCTTGCTGCTTTCTGTGGCCCCTCATTACGTTTTCAGTTCATGTTTCAGAACTCTAGCAAATGTGATTGTCATTGGCAGCTACTTTTATCACTAAAATATAGCTAGGGTTTTTTTTTATTATTTTTTCCAACGCATGCATATATGTTCATTTTTTATCATCTGCTGATCTAGATCTGGTCATGCAACACAGTCCCCATTTACACCTTTATTTTTTTATGGAGCAGGACTGGAAGCATTTTTTGTATATATTGGGGAACACAAGTCACTTCCCTTTGTTTACATGTTTCTGAGTTCGACATCCTCTGATGCTTTTCCCTTTGAAAAAAATAATTTATTACAATTTCTCTGTAATTCATACTTAGTAATTCATTTATTACGCAATTATGATTTATTTCTTTTTGCTCATTGATACTTTATTTTATCTGGATACTTTTTTATCTTTTAATGCAATATTAAATCTTGTAAATACAATATTAATCATCTGAAGTTGAAAACATGGACGAGTCTCATAACAGATTGATTAAAAACACATAGATCATTTAAATATTCTTAAAAAATAGATTTTTGCTTCATAAGGGAACACTGAAATGTTAGGACTTAGGCGATTAAGGAAAAAGAGAATAACAGTATTTGAACGAAAGTGAGACACTGTAATAAACTGAAAAATGATTTTGTGGTCACTGCAACAACTTATTGCCAATAACTTCCTTCTATTGTGGGAAAAAAGAAGGTATGCTTATATGCACGGAAGCAGCATTTCATCTATGCTCATGCTTTTTGTTTAAATGAAAAACTAAAAATTGTTTGCTCCTCCAGTTCATCAATGTCTTAACATGAAATCCTGTATTTAGAATTATATTTTTATTCAGAAACATGTTCTTGCAATGAATCATGTTTTTTAATTTTAGGTTCTAGTTTTACACCATCATCCACTATTTATGCAAACAATTCTGTTTCAAATTCTACGAACTTCAGTAGTTCACAACAGGTACGAATATCAACACTTTTATTTGTGCATTAAAAAAATATTTATGTAAATCCAGTGATGGAATGTTATTTCAATTTAGATTTCTTATGCTGAATTGGACTTGCTGTGGTTCAGTACTGTTTTCTGTGGAAAGCATTGAAAATCCCCATGGATGCCTAGCTGCATCTTTTGGCACCTAAATACTTTATCGATCTCCCTTTAATCGTTTAGTAAATTTTCTCAAGTTAAAATATCTAAACTAAAAACTATCAGCTCTTTGCATAAATCACATAATTGCATGCAGAGATATTTAATGAAAACTTTACTTCTTCATTTACATAGTTAACTGCTTTTGCTTTTTTAGGATTATCCGTCATACACAGCTTTTGGCCAAAACCAGTATGCACAGTATTACTCAGCATCAACATATGGTGCATATATGACCTCAAACAACACGGCCGATGGCACTTCATCATCATCATCAACTTACCAGTTACAGGAATCTCTCCCTGGCCTGACTAGTCAAGCAGGTACAGATCTGCATTCAGGTGAAAACAATTTTTATATTTTTTCCCTGTAGTTATATGAAGCCAAGATCTGCATTTCTGCCTTAATTTTATACTGTTTGAAGTTTTAAACTCAAGGACAAAAAAAGCCCTTTTTGTATGCTTATTCAAGAAACCTGTGTCATTTGTTTGTTAGCTAAAACTCTTTGCAGTTTGAGGTTGTTTTCTTTGGAAGGAGTAGGTTGAAAAAAGCTGCAATGGTCTTGTAGTAGTAAATTTTTAACTAAGAATTCAGTCAGTTCTCCTGTTACTGGCAGTGGGACACTCTACTGTCCACCTCCATATTCAGAAGTGTTACTGTAAATTATTTAAACAAGATGTTGTTTGTCATTTAATTATGCTCCAATCATTCTAGCAAGCCACAGTTGCTAATACACAAACTCAGGTTAGTAAGAATAGGGCAATCAGTTAATAGCACATTTCTTTACAAAATAAATAAATAAATAAGGGAGTAATTGAAGCTACAAAGAGAAAGCTCCAAGGAGAAATCAGGAGACTAATTTTGCCTGCCCAACTCTGCCCCCTCGTGCATATGCATTACAACACAGTTATATGGTTGTGTTTTTAGGGCATCACTGCTGGATATCTTCATTTATTCACCTTATAATTATAACTCAGTTTGCAGTCATCTGCCTGCTCCATTCTCCGTTCATGTCAAGCAAATGCAAATGTTAACAAGGAATTTTTTTTTTGCATGCTAGACTTGGGAATTTCTAAGTTCCCGAAACTCTCACCAATTTATTTTCTCACTACAGTAAATAAACTTATCTTTTTGAAATTATGCATAGTACAGTATAGACACATGAAAATCTCTGTGGGCTGGCTTAAGTGTGTGATACCCTTAATGTGTGAAAAGAATCTGCTTTTCATGTTCAATTTCATGTATAACTTATATTATTCCAGGAATTTCTTAAAGATCTAGCCCAGTTTTATGATATATTCATGTCATAAGTAGCTCACTAAGGCTGGTTATAGCATTTATAAGAGAGGAGATAATTGCCAGCTACCTACCATAATGCTGTTAGAGCAATCCTGTGGGGACACTGCCTTCACATGTACAACGTGGTAAAATGTCAGTCTTACCCACAGGCTGCAATCATTTATCAATAAACTAACAAACTGGATTTTGAACCAGGGTCCGAAAAGGGGAAGTGTGTTTCGATCATAAAATCAACTCATTGTGTAAATATTCCTAATTCTCATCCTAACAACTGAAAAATCTAACTGAAAAGTTAGACAATAAAGCTGTTGTGTTATAATAACAAATTTGTACAAAGAAGGAAATACTGTGTAGGATAGTATAGACAAGGCTTCATACTTCAGATCAACTGCTTAAATTCACTAGAATCTTTGGCAAGTTTAATGGCATGAGTTGATTTATTTTTTTCTTCCAGCTGTTTTCCTCTGCTAACTTTAATTTAAAAATGGTGTGTATCTACACATACACGCATGTCTTGGTGGTATGAGATGCTATAGGTATGGAGAGATCATAGAATCATAGAACAGTTTGTTTTGGTAAGGACCTTAAAACCATCTAGTTTAAACCTTCCTGTCATGGGCATGGGCACCTCCCAGTAAATCAGGTCACACAAAGCCACATCTAGCGTGGCCTTAAACACTTCCAGGAATGGAGCAACAGGTTCTCTGGCTAATGCACGTGCCATTGTTTTTTGGTGGAAATGCAGATTGTCTCAGAGTGGAATTTTAGGAAGAGAATCTAACAGATATCTTAAGTGAAATTCCAACAGTTGCAAAACACTCATGATAGAGCCAAATCATAAATAATGTACATTTAAAAGTTTATTTATATCTGATCTTTATTTCTGTCTTATTCTTCTATATTTTTATTTGAGAAAATCAGACAGAATTTTCCCTTTGCCTCTCCCTTTTTCCTCTCTCCCTTCCATTTTCTTAGAAATGCTGTGTAAATGTATTACATGTTACAGACTCCCTTGGTATTAAATAGCACTGAAAAAAGAAAGGAATCTTACACAGCTTAAATAGGTTCAAAAATATTGAAGGCTGCACATCTATGAAACAATAAATACTTTCCTTATTTGTGGACTGCTTAATCCACAAACCTTTTTTCCTGTTAAGTAGGCTGTGCATCTGAACTTACAAATCTGCCTACTCATTCCTTATTTCTGTCAAGTGTTGAACTGGTCATGAGACCCTTTGTTGAGAGTGCAACACCCACTTTGAGAATACATGGCATGCCTACGCCCCTGTGTGTCACTGTAAAAATAAATTTACATCAGGGGGATGCACTGACTTGAATCAGAGATTCAGTACACACCGCGTTTACTTGCTGTCTAGCACTTTCACTGCTTGATCCTAAGAGTTACTTTGTGTAAAACATAAGATTAAACACAGTTAGGCACTTCACTCTTCTACCATCTTTGCTTGCTGTTAATTCACATTAACCTCTAATACTCTCCACGTATACAGGACTTCTTGTAATAACAAAGCTCCATCAGATCAAGAAGGATACGAATGCACACAAGCCAGTTGTAGTAGCTTTCCATTCCCATTCTGACACATGTCAGAAGTTGTCATAGAACACTTGTTTTGACCTGTGCCCACACCTCTTTTCTCTTGCTTAAGTGGCACAGCTGTGTTTTAACAAGGAGGAGGGAATGCTTGTTCCAACTACAGGTGGGAAAAAAATGGTCTGGATAGGAAAGACCACCTTCATTTGTAACCGTGGTGTTGTAACTCCCTAACATTTAATTAGAGCTGCTAGAAGGCATGGAAGTCTTCTTGCTGGACCTGAACCAAGGTATGAGTATGTGCATGAACATTTGTGATGAAGTGGTCATTCTGTGTTCCAGTTTTGACGTTTTCCTCTTGTTTTATGGAATCTCAGATGCTGCTCCTACTTCCAGTGAGAGAATGTTAAGACGTGGATTTATTAGGCATGTGCTGAATATTGGAAAAGCTAAAAAATTTCAGACTGGCAATAAAATTTCTGTCCAATATGAACAGCAGTAGGAGCTGTTTATGAGGGAAATGTTTTCAGTGCTCTTTGGTACTAGAATTTCTCACATTTTTTTACATGGCTGAATTTTGAATAAGTTTTTCTTCTATCAGCATTGACCCGATTTCTAAATTTCATTGACCTCAGTTTCTCAAGTAAACTGAGAACCAAAAAAATGCAGTTGCTCCTTTAGTCTGCTGTTGATAAAAAGCAAATCAAGCAATTAAGCCTACAGTTGTTCAGAAAAACATGCACTACAGACTTCTGCATTCTAAAATAGATGCATACCTTGCATTCAAGTAAGAGACAGCTGCTCATTCTGATTTAGAGATCAGTTAATGAAATAAAGTTGGCTTTAAATATCTAGAACTTAGAAGGTACAGTGATGAGTTACAGTACTGATTAATGGATAATTATGCAATCACAATGAATGTTCACCCAAGCAGGAGCCTGGGGCAGTAGGTAATGGCTAATGCTAAATGAAACTTGAAGTTATTTACTTCAGCGGCTGGATTATTTCAGAGAAAATTTAGAACAGAGTCTTTTTATGTTTTATTTTTGGTAGATTAAACATGGTCATTGAGAACAGATGTTCTAGTACATTACTGTGGATTATTTTAGAAATGAATCTTTGTGGTAAAATGTTGAAATTTTCTAAATCTGAAAAAATTGTGATAAGAATATCAACACTTATGTTCAGTTATATAGTTTTTGTCTTTTCATACCTGGGGTTTGTTTTGGGATTTTTTTTCCCACTCTGTCAGGAAATCTGAGAAATTATATTTTAGTACATACCTCTTGCATACTCAGAACTTCTTTTGAAAAGCAGGGTTTTGATGCTTAAGTAATGTGATTCTGAAACATTGTTTTTCTACATTTTTACATTTAGAAAATTAAATTCTGCTGTTCTATTTATGGGGAAAGAACTAAAGTAATGTGACCTTATTGATCTCTCCAGTGCCTGCAGTGTCCTTACTGACATCAACACCATGCTGGGAATAGAAATGATTAGTCAACAAGAACTCTTACTCTTAGTTGTTAAGGGACAAAATAAAAACACCAAGGGAACATTATTCAATAGGCATTATTATTGCTGCTTAATTTCTCTAACATTTTTTTCTCTGATAAGAGTTTCAATTGAAAGAGAAAATACTACAGAACATATATAACACTTTTTCCAAATCAGACAGATCTTGAAGATTGTATCTGGAATAAATTCTCAAACTACTTTCCTGAAGATCTCTTTTTAGCTGTTGGCTGAAAGTTTGGCTGTATTCTGTACAAGCAGAGACACAGATTGATATTGCAATACTGAAGTCATCATGATCTAGTTTGAGAACAGAATAGTACTATATACTTCACGTGATAGCAGAATAACTTGAGTACTTTTCCAGGAAGAGAGAGAGAAAGAGGTTCGATTTTCTCCTGTTTCATGAAGAATTTATCGTCTTCCACTTGGGTGTGCAGGGATTAGGATTCTGAGTCATGAAAGCACGTCTGTCTTTATACTTTATATATATCAGTCATTCATTCAAATGAAAAATTTGCCTTGGAAAATGCAATGGATTTCAGATATATTCTTCTTCTAGGTATGAGGACTAATCCAAAAGAAATCTCTTCTGTTTTATTATGTTGGCCCACAGATTAGGGGATGTTGGTGGTACGACAGTGGAGATTGAATCTTCCCACCAATATTCGTTTAAATTTTGCTGCAGTGTGACCAATGGTAGCAGAGGGGCAGTGTGATAGAATGACGTCCAACATGGAAGTACGTATGAAGCAACAGCGTAGAACTGAATTCCTCAAAAAATGTAATCAATCCACATTCATTGATGCTTGCTGAACATTTACGGATACCAAAGAGTGGGTGTGAGCACAGTAAGGTAGCAGGAGGTATGTTTCAGCCGTGGCAAGAGTGACATGAAAGATAAGCCATTTTCTGGACAGCCGTGTGCAGGTGTGACACCATGAAATTAATAGCATCTTGACCAGCTCATCTGTGCACATCAGTGGATTATGACCAAAGAACTGTGTACAGAGCTGAATATCAGCTTTAATGCATTTGAAACAATGGTGGCAGCATTGAAATATTGCTAAGTTTGCACCGTGTGGGATCCAGGAATGCTCACACAGGAAGAGAAAGAACACTGTATGCAAGTTTATCGGGTCCTATTTAACCAGTACAGCGCTGAAGGTGACAGTTTCCTGATCACATCATTACCAGTGACAAGTCATGGTGTCACCACAATGAGCCAGAGCCAAAACAGCAGTCCATGGAGTAGAGAGTGATACGTGAATTTAAGACACAGCCCTCAGTGGGCAGTGATGTGCACTGTCTTTTGTGTTGAGAAAGGGATGACCAGTCTGGATTTCTTGTAATCTATACAAACGTTCAACTTTGATCGCTGCATTTGGATAAAGGGCCTGGAGCATCTCCCTTGTGAGGAAAGGCTGAGTAACCTGGATCTGTTCAGCCTGGAAAAAAAAGAAGTCTGACGGGGGATTTGATTAAAGTTTGTAAATATCTAAAGGAAGGTGGGAGGCAAATGAATGAGGGCCAGGCTCTTCTCAGTGGTGTTTAGTGATAGGACAAGGAGCAATGGCCTAAAATTTGAACATAGGAAGTTCTATATAGACATGCAGAGGAACTTCTTTATGATAAGGGTGACGGAGCACTGGAACAGGTTGCCCAGAGGGGTTGTTGAGTCCCCTTCTTTAGAGATATTCAAGACCTACCTTGACACCAACCTGTGCAACCTATTGTAGGGAGTCAGCTTTATGTGGGGAGTTGGTCTCAATGATCTCTTGATGTCCATTCCAACCTCTGCAGTTCTTTGATTCTGTGACACTGACTAAGCTGAAGGATCAAACTCCCAGAGTCAGGCCAGAGAAGAAAACAACTTTTCTCTTGCAACATGATAATGCCAGGCCCCAAACCAGTTTGAAGACGGTGGAGCATGTTGCCAGTCCTGGACTGTCCCACCATATAATCAGGATTTGGTGCTTGATTTCCACCTGTTTGGGCCAGTGAAAGATGGATTTCATGGGCAACGTTTTCCTGACAACACTGTATAGCATCTTTGAAACTGAGGGTCACCTTCACTGGTGGAGGTTTTTGTGAGCACAGCGTGTAAACTCTTCTCCATCACGAGAGAAAGTTCAAAGTTAATGGTGGTGACTGTGCTGAAAAGCAGTTTTTTGTAGCTGCCAATTTGTTCCGTCAAATATTGTTATTGTGCTCTACATATCTATTGTTTTTCCATGAAAGTAAGGAGGCATTACTTTTGGAGCAACCTATGTATATATCATAACCTTGGGCTTGGGAACTAATTTTCTTCATGTTCTCCACTGTCCTTCAATCTTGAATTCCTTCCTCTTGCTCTTGCTCAGGAATGTGACATTATGGTTTTAAATCTTATTCTTCCAAGAAATACAACAGTACTTTATTCCAATCAAGATACGTAAGTATATCTTCCTAGTATATTTGTTTTAATAATCTTCTGTATGTAGTTCACTGTGAGGTATAAATAAATGATGGAAGAGGTGAAGAATTTAACTACTGAATTATATTGCACACAGATTCTCAGTTGAGATTGCAGTCTTTTTTTTTCTTCTTACATCCTCCTAGACTAGAATTGTTTTCTTCTTTGTACGGGAGGAAAAATGAAGTGAATGACTCTGAAAAGGCTGTAGAAACATTTAATCATTTAAGTTGGAAGGGACTTCTGCATACCTTTTGGTTGAGCCAACTTAGATCACACTGCTTGGGGCTGTGTCTAGTTGAGTATCTCCGAGGATGGAGAATACATAAGCTCTGTGGGTCTGTCCCAGGATCTGACTACTCTCACTGAGAATAACTTTTTCTTGTACCTAAGAGGAATATTTGCTAATGTAAATTCTATATTTTCTTTCTTGTCCTTTCTCTGTATAGCTCTCTGAAAAGTCCCTCTGCCTTTCCTTCTATGTGCTCCAGTTCTTCAGCTGTCTTGGTGGCCCTCACCTGGGCTAACTACAGTTTGTTAATCTCTCTCTTATACTTGGGACCCTAAAACTAGTCATTTTTCTAGACATGATTTTGCACATTCTTAATGGAGCAAAAAAATCACTCTTCTTGATCTACTGGCCAATTCCTCTCTTGCCTGGTGAACCTTGGTGATTTTAATAACGTTCTTTACTAAAAACGTGTACTGTTCAGATCAGATGTCTGACAGATGATTCTTGGGAAATTTTGTTTGCAGAAAAGTGAATATCAGACAGTAGCTGATAATTAGAGATGGATGATCAGACTACAGCAAATATGGCTTTATACTTTTTCTGATAGTAACTGGAATATTGCATTTAATAGTGTGACTTTTCTCTGTCAATTTATGGGCAGTGGCAAAGTAGGAAAAAAAAAGTCTACTAAATAGAGGGTGACATGGGAGGAGGAGATAAAACAGTCTTAATAACCTGGTAGGTGGATGAGTACCAGGGGGTGTTCTGGTAAAAGCAACACAGGACTTGGAAATAAGTCCAGCCGAACTCTGAACATGGGAAATGAACTACTTTAACTGAAAGGAAATTTATGTTTTGGTAACTCTTTAGTATGACTTCTGAAATACATCTTCCTTGGATCTGTGAATATTTTGCATGTGCTTATGTGTGTTTATTTATGTGTCTGCACATATCTATGCAACATCTCTGCTTAGGTTTATAACATTTCCTACATTTCCTTTGCAATGTCAAAAGTGTCCACTGCATCTGTAGACTCCTTTTACACAGGAAAAACTGCGCATCACTCATTTCATGCAACCTATTTAGGTGCATCTTGAAACTGAATTTGAATACAGATATGTCTAGCTGTGGAAAAACAGAGTTTATTATAGAAAAATCTAGCACTAATTTTGCCACGAATGGTTGACTTTACAGGGGAGTTTGACACAGTACAGAGCCCCTCCACGCCAATCAAAGATCTTGATGAGAGAACATGTAGGAGTTCTGGGTCAAAGTCTCGGGGTAGAGGGCGGAAGAATAATCCATCACCCCCTCCGGACAGTGACTTGGAGGTATGCCTGAAGTAATTGATGAATGGTAATGTGAAGGTTTCTTCTGATGAAAAGTAAATTCTGAAAAGTACAGCTGTGGAAATAGCTTAAGGCATTTTAGAAAACATCATGCACTCCATGTCAGTAACTGAATATAACAGATATTAGTGGCTGCTTTAACATACACATGCAGTGAGACGTTACTGCTCTCTACGACAAAGTTAGAAAAGTAAATGTGATTCAGCTTTTCACATTTTAGCTCTAAGATTGTGGATCTTTCAGCTTTTCATGCAATAGAAGCACAGAACTGCGTATTCAAAAAGCTGTTTCTTTTAGTTTTGGGTTTTTTTTAATAGGAGATATCAAATATGTTGCTCGGTGTTATTATGTTTATTTAAGAATACAGTATAAATATGCAAGATCATCTGGCCATAGTGTTTCAATACTTATCCACGTGTCTCTATGTTGTAGCAAATGTCAGTGGATTTCAGCAAGGCAGCTGACACCAGTGAAGTTATGGTATACTTAAGCATGTGCAATTTTGGTGCCTCAGTGAAGAAATATATCTACCTAATATATGGGGTGATGATGTAAAACACAGGTGACCTCTTAGCAATGGGTAATTATAGTATTATTGCTCTTGCATTAGCAGCACGCAGCCTTAATGTAACAGGGGGAGAATCTCGGTGCCCATGTGTGAAGCACTGGCATCAGAGGAAAGTGCTGCCTGCCTACGTGCTGTGCTTCCTGTAGGTAGCCCTGGGCAGCCCTGCTGCTGTGTCTTCATAGGACACTCTTGGCACAGCAGAAGACTGACCTTTGCTGGGGGTTTGCTGAGCACACTGCTGCTGGGCTGACAAATGGGCTGCAGTGCTGAGCACTGAATGTACATGTCATTGCTTTTATACAAAACTGTTACCAATTTATTTTAATACCTTATGATATTACTTAAATCCCACATGGCATTCCATGTGGCAGATAGTACTTTTACACAAGACTTGGTTTTAGCTATGCGGCAGAAATGAACAAATTTGAATCACTAAGACTTTCAGAGAAGTACAATCTTAAAGTACAATTTATTGTTAACTATTATGTTTGCCCCC
>JAOWBP010053288.1:0-11416 GCA_028571105.1 Tragopan temminckii
GAGATCTCATTGCTCCCTACAACCGCCTGAAAGGAGGTTGTGATGAGATAGGAGTCACCCTCTTCTCCCAGGTAACGGTGATAAGATGAGAGGTAATGGTCTCAAGTTGTGTTGGGGAGGTTCAGGTTGGATATTAGGAAACATTTCTTCTCAGAAAGCGGTGAGGCAAGGTCTGCCCAGGGAGGTGGTGGAGTCACCGTCCCTGGAGTTGTTCGAGGAAAGGGTACATGTGGCACTGAGGGACATAGTCTAGAGTGGTCACAGTCATGGACTGATGGTTGGCCTGGAGGATATTTAGTGGTCTTTCCAAATACAATGATTCTATGATTCTATGATTCAAAGCTGACAGTACAGATCTCTTTATCCTCATTGTTTGAGGTTTTCTTCTATCCCAGCAAGACTTGGAACACCTTGTTTCCATACCAACTCTAATGTGAAAATATTTGTACCTGTGTTTTCCTCAGCTCATACGTGCCTCTCTGAGGTAGGCTGTAATGCTCTTATCTTCTCACCCGTGCCAGATCTCAAACCACATACTGCACTGACTCAGGCTCAGAGAGAGTGCTGTGACCAGGAACAGGGTGGTGACTTGGTCTCTGGTCTCTAGGGAAGGAGATTCTGCTCCACACTGAAAGTTCTGTTGTGCTCAACAGGCTGCAATACATGGGCTGAAGCAGAACATCTCTATTTTGCCAAAAACAGTGTTCCTGCCTAGGAAAAGAAGGTAGTCAAAATGAGAACAAAAATCTGCTGTGTTCTCCTATTTTTTGTTTAGTCTATGCATATGGTTTTAAAAGATTTTTAACTTGAAGTGGAGAATATTCTGCCGAACCGTGAGGAGGAGGACAGCTGCAACGCTCTCACTCCCTTTCCTAATCTCCCACAAGGCATCATGCACCCAGCTCCGAACAAGCGTGCAGCGGTGGACTGTGGCAGCTTGGCGTTATATTGCTGTGGAGCAGCAATCCTCTGTCAGCCCCTCGTGGGACCAATTACTTGTCCTTGCTGCAGGTGGGCGGCTGCCGGCTCTCCAGGGCGATGCTCCACAGGGCTCTGCGGACAGAAGCCAGCCCAGTCCTCCAGACATGCGCACGTGGTTCCTCATGTCAGAGCTGCTCCTAATGACACTATTAACTACCCAGGGACTACTGAGGCTCTTAATTAGGTAAACAGCACTTAGCGAAACAATGAGCACATGGTTCTATGTGTACAGGTTCATGTCAGGCTGCAGGGAGGTGAAGCTTCTGCCTGCAAATAGAGGATCTGCTGAAGGTCTAATTTAGGTGGTGGAGTTAAAACTCTGCTGGGAATTCCAATTCATATAGGTTAAAATAAGTGCTAGAAACAGCTCAACAGCTCTCAGAGACACCCTGGAAGTATTTAAAGTATTTCGTTGTGCACAGAAAAGATGACTTCCTTAACTGCTGTCTAGTTTTAAGTGGAAAGCCTTAGAGACAAAAACCAGGGGGAAATTACAAAATGTTTTGCATTTTTCATGTGATATTAGGCCTGACGCAGTGTATGGCGCTGGCAGAAAAAAAACTAAAATCCTGCAGCCCAAACAACTCTTAATTGCCCTCTGTTCTTGGTACTGGTGAGGTCCCAGCTTGGATTAGGCTGCTCACTACAAGAAAGACATTGAGGCCCTGGAGCATGTACAGAAAAGGGCAACAAAGGTGTGAGGGGTATGGAGCACAGGTCTGATGGGGAGTGGCTGAGGGAACTGGGATTGTTCCATCTAGAGAAGTGGCTCAGGGGAGACATCATCACTCCCTACAACTACCTGAAAGGAAGTTGTGGCGAGGTGCGGGTCAGCCTCTTCTCCAAGGTAACAGCAATAGAATGAGAGGGAATAGCCTCAAGTTGTGCCTGGGGAGGTTCAGGTTGGATGTTAGGAAAAATGTCTTAGAAGGAGTGGTGCTGCACTGGCACAGGCTGCCCAGGGAGGCGGTGCAGTCACCATCCCTGGAAGTGTTCAGGAGCCATGTGGATGTGGCACTGAGGGACGTGGGCAGTGGGCATGATGGGGGTAGGCTGATGGTTGGAATAGGTGATCTTAGTGGTCTTTTTCAACCTTAATGATTTTATGATTCTGTGATTCAATGATTCACAGATGCCTCATCACAATATCTGGGGAAATGAAACCCACCATCTTAACTTATTTATTTTACCCCTGTAGTCTGCTATTACTTAATCCTGAGTGTTGAAAGAAACCCCACAGTGCTAAGCTGGTATTGGCTGGCTGAAGCTTAGGCTGAGGTTTTAAAACCAGCCTTATGGAGCTGAAGATCTGCTCATTGGGATTTAGGCCTTCAGCTCCCTGAGGCTTCTCTTGGATGAAGTTTTGGATCCTGTTTTGTCTAGATATTTCCAGGGCTCATTTTTGCATCTCCCACACATGGACCCCCACAGATTCCTTCTCTGGATACCCACCTGTGCAGTACCACGAAGAAGCAAGCAGGGCAGGGGTGATGGAGCACAGTCCCTGTTAGAGCAGCACCTCTGGCAGATAGGAGAGCTTGCTGATGCACTGCAAAGTGCATCCACCGTGTGCTGCTAATTAAAAGAGAATGTCAGGAGAACTCTTATTGTGTGTCAGAGGTCAGCAAAGAGTATCTCTGTAATGGGTAAATGTGGTGCTGAGAAATTAGAAATCTCTGCTTTCTGAGTGCTTGTTGCTAGAAGGTTTTACCATCTCTTGTCTAGTCAAGTTTTATTTTCATTAAGCACATAAAGAGATTAGTGGAGAGTTCAAGTAATATATCTGTGGTGAACAGAGCAGTTTGCAGCAGGCACCTTCAGCAGGCACAGATGCAGCTTGGAAAACACTGTAGAGGTGCTTTGGGATACTTTGCTATTTGTTCTGCAAGCCTGCACAAAATTCATGTTTTGTGGAGAGATAGAAGCAGTATTATCACTTAGAAACAAATGATTTCAGTATACATCTCAAGTTTTCCTTTAGGTGCACAGGAATTTTACAGAGCTGCATTAGAGCAGCAGTGGTTTTTTTTCTGCTCTATCCTGTATCTAACAATGGTAGCACTAAGAACCTAGTACACCAAGTCCTGTAGACATTATTTATAGCATTATCTTTATATATGGAAACTTCCTTTCCACTCATGTCAGTTAGTCACTGGTGCGTGCTCTGAAGGATATGAAGTTAACAGAATTCCCCTCCTTATATTCACATACTGATTCAGATTAATTATCTCAGTGTAAGAGGCCAATCTTTTTCAAGATGAGGTCTATTAGGTTTGGTGATACCTCAAGACAACGATACACATCTCCAGTGGTGCCTCTGTTTAACAGAGAAAAGGAAATGCTGGTTTTGATTTGCTGTATTTGCTGATTTGCTCTTGAAGATAGATATTAGCTTCATAAGAGGAGACAGAGAAGCACCTCGCCTACTATGTCACTCATTCTTAAGTATTTCTGTTCTCTTGGTCCTGTTATTTCCGTTGCTGACAAATTGTGACAAAGCATCATCTTCTGTATCTGGAAAGAGTGGCCCTAAGGCGGGTATTTCTCCACTGAATTCTCTGATGAAGACAGATTCGAGAAAACGTGGTAGCAAAATATTCTCTTCAGTGTCTTTATTAACCTGAATTAGTTCAGTGAGTTCCCAGTGAACAGTCAGAACACTGTTTTGACTTCAGTTTTTAACACATGTAAATACATTTTTAATTTTGTACAAATTTGTTGAATATTTTTGCTTGTTCTCTTTTTGCTTTCTTTCTTCACCCCTTGACTCAGTTCCTCTCCCTTCTATCTTTAGAACTTACCTGTTTGTTTATGCTTTTTTCTGTCAGCTGCACTAGCTTCAGATTTCCATATTCTGCTGCATACCAGCACAGTTAGCATAACCTCTTGAACTCTGCCATTTAATCCCATGTGTCTTGTTTTATTTTTTGTCCATTGCTTCCTTTTCAATTTAGCCACATACCTTCTCTTATGGACTGTGCAGGGCATGCACTCACCCTGCTGAGTCTGAAGATTTTAGTTTCCCTGTTTTTGACATTAGGGTCTTTCTCAACAGCTTCCTCCATTTTTAGAAATCCCCCTGCTTGAAGTTCGCTGCTACTAATGTAGTTTTGGGGTTTGATTCTTCCCTTCCTGAGGTAGTACTGAACTATTCTGTGGTTAGATCATTTTTGACTTAACTGGAACTGCTCATAAAGCCAAAACTTGCTGTGCCATAGAAACAGTTTTTCTGTGTAGCAACTCTTCTAGATATATAAAATTTCCCCTAGAATTAACCCAACATGTACAGCTGAAGTCACCACACACTCTGTTCTGGTTGACTCATCTGCCTAGTCTTCTTGAACACTACAAGTTCCCTAGTCCACACTATTAGTGGGATAAGGTAGAATCCATTTATCATGGCTGTCTTGGTGTTTAAAAATGCATTTGGGAAAAAAAAAAAAAAAAAAAAAAATAAGTCTATATATCAGTATTGATACATATATAGATATAGATAGTCTTCAATCTTGTTACTCCATCTAGAGTTGGCCTTGTTGGAAATTTTCTCAAGTGACATTTTCTTGGCAAAAAAACAGAAACAAAATGAATGTAGTGACCAAAATGAAAAGAATGCAATGACATTTCTTAATTGAAAGCATCCTGTTCAGAGGAAACAATAGGTTTCTTTTCTTTCTTTCTGTTTTAACACACTGTCTGCTCCTTTAGATGCATAAAGGCAAAGAGGGTAAAAGCAAGCGCCGCCTTTGTTTAAAAATGTGAAAATTCTGTAGTGAAACAGAACAGCTCAACTTAATGAAGAGTTGGTTGTTGTGAACTCAACCTGTTCTCCTCCTTCCTCTCTATTGCAGAGCTGGGACACATGCACAGGGCAAGCTTGCCTTTCATACTCCAATGACTCAGCACTGGGGACCTCAACATTGGTACAGGTTCACTACTATCCCCAGTACTACCCAGGGTATTTTAGCAGAAAACGGTATCTGTTCGTCATCCAGAAAATAACTCAGTTGTAAGCCAGTTGTTGACGTGTGCAGACTAATTAACAACTCAGTACAGATACAAGTAACAGAAAGGCATACTACATGTTTGCAGACTGCATCAGAGTTGGTTTCCGGAAGCTCCTCTGCTCTGGCCTAGCACGGGAGGAACCTCAGCATGCATGTCACGGTATGTTGAGTTCAGTGCTGTGCTCAGCAGAGACCAGAACATCACTTTCATCCTCCTGGCCCTGCTAGAGCAATTCCTCTGTGGTCATCAGCAGCAGGCTGTGCCTGCTGCCTTGGCTGTCTGTAAGTTTCAACAAATCTTTTCATCACAACAGCCAATTTTTTGTATCACGGCTGCATCTATCTAGGCTGGAATTGCTTAAACTATGAAAGTGTGAGCAGTTTTCCTCATTATTTTGGAAGGAGAGATTTTTTGTCTCTCCTTTAAATGCACAAAAGCCATTGACTGTGCTATGGCTCTGAAACCAAAACCGCAATTACAATGTTTATTTTTAGGACCCTGGCTTGTGTCACCAATTTAGAGAAGATGTGGTTAAGCTAACAGTCACTCCCTTCTATTGCTTGCAATTTTGTTTCACATTTATACAAAGCCTACTGCCAGAACAACAGAGCGTTTCTGTTCCAGAACCATAGATAATTGATAATTTGAGAGGAAGTCAGTGCAACTTCTACATTTCAGTTTGTTAGGTTTTCTCACTGTTTATGAACTAAATGTAAGTAGATTCTTCCTTAAAAAAAAAAAATCCAAATAAGTAAAAGGGGCTTTTTAAGCTATCACCACAAGCATTGGCCTCTTGACTTGGCAGACAGTAAGAAACAAATGGCCACAGAGAGGGTGGCTAACTATGCACGTTGGCCACGAGCAGGAATGGAACTACTTGGCTTGGCAGCCAGGCTTGGCACTGCAGCTGTGCACAGAAGGTTGCAGCTACAAAGCAGTACCAGGTCTTGAGTGTGCTATTTAAAACCATGCCGCTGCCTCAGAAGTTGGTCTGTGGACTCTTCCAGCTCTCTGTAGCTTAGAAAATTTTGCCCAAGGTCAGATTTGATGGCTCTGCTTGGTGCTCAGCCATTTACTCATTTGAGAAGTGAACACAGGACTGAGCCACTCTGATCTTGCAATGCTCTACACTCATTTTGCTGAGGAGCAAATGACTAACCAGCAAGACTGAAAAATCCGGTCTGCTGTGCAAGGATGCAGCTGAGAAAGCCTTGCCACCTGTACCGCAAAGTGGTACATCTGAGCATGCACAGATTTTAATGTGGTATTTCTGCATCACTGGAAAACCCTTATTCACAACAGTGTTGCTTTTAGCTAACAAGAAAGTGGCACCTCATGTCACTTAGCAGCCGTGGTGGAAAATGTCTCAGTCCTATAAAGCAAGTCCAATTCAGAGGAGTAGCAGGGGGTAAACATAGAGAGATGCTGTTTGATTGGCATAGAATCATAGACCCCGTGGTTGGAAGGGGCCTTTAAATCATCTGGTCCAACTCCCCTGCAATGAGCAGGGACACCCACAGCTCCATCAGGTGCTCAGAGCCCCGTCCAGCCTGACCTTGAGTGTCTGCAGGGATGGGGCATCCACCGCCTCTCTGGGAAACCTGTTCCAGTGCCTCACCACCCTTACTGTAAAAAACATTTTTCTTCTATCCAGTCTAAATTTCCCTTAAAGTATCCTAAGGCATCCCAGTGTCTGTGCTCTGCTTAGCTTGAGGATAGTCATGGGCAAACTTTCCAACACCAGAGTACATTTTTGAAGGAGCCTAGTTCACACCCAAGAACGACCACAACTGACAGCAGTAATCCATCCAGGGTGTCTCAGTGCCTTTGGCTGTCAGCTCCAGAATGGCATGGATGTGTGCCTACCCCAGTGTTTGTCCTTCTGGCTGCTTCTACCCGGTGCAAACACTGAACCCTAACGTCCCAGTCCACAACCCATGCTCTGTGAATGGTGACAGCAGTTGGTGACGTGTCCCAAAGGACTTATTCAGCTGTCTACACACCAAGTGGATGGTAAATGGTAAAAGGGTGGTTTTGTGGCATTCAAAAAGGGAGAAAACGAGACGCAAGGTGTAGGTGGGTGTGCAAATGGCTGAAAGCATACTGCTCAGCAGCATAGAGAGTCTCTGCTGAGACCTTGAGGACTAAGAATGCAAATGAAGAGGGTTGAGGTGAACCAGCAAAGACTAAGCAATATCCAGGACCCAGAAAGTTACTTTAGCAAACAGAAGACAACAATTAAGGAGTCCTTCGCTGGAAGGGAATAAGTCAGGAAGGAAACCATTCTCATTAGTATTAGATAGCAGGCAAGAAAAATGTAATAGAAACCAAATGAGGGATAAAAAAGCTGGAAAAGAATTAAGTTTCTGGGATAGACACTGAAAACAAGCTACAGAAATTCGTAATTCTGTTTGGAAAAAGAGATCAACGATTAGATAATTTATAAGGCTGGTGAATCATTTGTAGTGAATTATTTTGTGAACGTGGACTCATTTTTTGCTCAGAAAATGTCTGCAAGCAGGTTGCAACTGCATTTGCCAACTGTTTATGAATAATATTTGGTGCAGTTTGTTAATGTGTATTCTTTGGAAAAAGTAATCTTTAATCTGCTCTGGCTCTGGTTAATGAAGCAGGTGACTTATTTCTGGTTTTCTCTTTCCTTGCCTGGTGAGCACTGTTGCTAATCTGGTATGAGAGCCTCAGTTAATGACCAAGGCCAGCCATTAGTGTGGCATTTTCAGCACTTGGAGTTTCCCAACTTGAGAGATCATTGGGCTGCCCATGGGTCTTCTTCTTGCAGATGGCAAATCTCATGGTCAGAAGGCATTTGATGGCATTGCTTCATCTGAGGTTGGGAAGTGTGTGTTGGTGATGGATGTTCCATGTACGAATGCCCCATCCCTGGAGGCGCTCAAGGCCAGGTTGGATGGGGCCCTGGGCAGCCTGAGCTGGTGGGGGGCAGCCCTGCCCATGGCAGGGTTTAGGGCAGCGTGGGCTTTGAGATCCCTTCCAACCCAAACCATTCTGTGATTCTATGATTCTATAAACTCATTTCAGAGCAAGAGGTTGCAACATCAACTGGTTTCCCAGAGAGGAGCAGGGATGCTTACATGTGCATGGGCAGGGATGAGTTGGCAAGCATCAGGGCTGCCCTTGGTGGCCAGCACTGATGCTTGCCCTTCCAGATGCCAGCTCCCACAGACAAAAGGAAAAAATAACTTAGGCGTCGATTTCTGATCACACAGCTATGCTCTTACACAGCATGAAGACAAAACCCAGAGTCACAGCATTGCCTATGAATTTCTTCTCACCATCTATGAAATGAAAGTTAGCCAAAATATAGGTCTGCAAGGGAAAAGAAGATGATGGAAAAGGGAGGTGGAGTCCACAGAGCATTTCTGCAGGTGCTTAACATTTAACTGTGTGATGCCACAAGGGGTATATGCTCTTGACTGGGATCTACTGAATTCTTTGTGAGGATCCAAGGTCTCCAATTTGTAGATATGACTGCTTTACAAGGGCAGCACCCTCTAAAGAAAGATCAGGGAAAAAATTTATAGGTTCATCCTTTTTCTTATCCAGGAAAAAAAGTCTGACTCTTGCATTTCATATGGATCTTTTTGGTGTGAGACTTTTGTACCAGCACGAGTCTGGGCATGGAAACAATGGCAGAGTCCAGCCTTGCAATGGGTCTCCCTTTGGCTTCGCTGGAGAGTGCTTAGGTACAGCATTAGGTCACATTCTGACTGAGAAAAAAAGTCTACTGTTCTCTTTGGGTTACAGTGATCATAGAGGCTACCATAATCCAAAGCAGGTTAAAGCACCCACAATGGTTCTAAGTAAACTCTGCCTCTTTCAGATGTTTCAGTTAGAAACTGAATCTAAAATCATATCCTGAAGTATTTAATTCTAAATGCATGCCACTATTTCTGCTTCACTGCAGTACATGTCCAATTAAATCTAACTTTAAAAGAAAAAAAAAAGCACCACATGCATTATATTAAATGATTTTCTTGACATATTTGGGAATTAACAAAAAGCGAGAAGCCTATTTAACAACTTGCAACGTATATGATTTTAACAGCCAAACAGAATAGTAGTCCTTTCATCTATAAATTAAATGTATAACAAAGCCATAATTAAAGACCTTACTGGCAAAACTTTTCAATAGTGTGTTCTTTGCAATGGACTTTGAAGCACCTTCAATTGGAGCAATGGGAATTCTTCTGGACAATGCTACAAGCTGCAGATACAGCTTAGTTAATTACAAGCAGAGCTTTCAGTATTTATTCCTCGTGCCAAAATCCTTATGCATTGCAACAGAGAACTGTTTTTCCCCTGTGCTTGCTTACTAATGCTGCTAGAATGTGAATATAAAACAATACCTGTCTGTCTCTCTTGATCCTAGACATGATTATTAGGCTTTCATGCTAATTTCCCTGTCTAAGGAGTTAAGACTGGATTAAGGAGGCAGAATCTCTATGTACAGTTAGGGTTCCCTAAATATTTCAAGGTAGTGCTCAGCAAAAGATAGTATAATTCAGCTGTAGTTTAAACCTTGGGTGTTCTCCACCATGAGAGCCAGTGCTGATGACCACAGGAATGGAGTTGCTCTCTTTTACCCTATTTTCCTCTCAGATCTCTCCTCCCCAGAAGCTGTATTATTTATTATTACCTCTCTATTATTTACTTGTCTGCTTGTTCCCTTTATGAATTACCAGCTTCAGACAAATGGCCCCAGCTAAGCCAAAAACTTGCTTGCAGTGTACAGTTATCTGGCTGGGGAGTTACAAGAGATATCTGTGAGGTGATCTGGGGAATGGAAATAAACCGAACATTGACCTTTTGGCTGTGGCACCAAACATATTCAGTATCTCAGCTTAGCTTTGAGCTTGATCAGCTGTGCATTCACAGGAGGTGTTGGCAGAACAAGCCATGCTGAGCAGCTACACTGAAAGGCAAAGGATGCAAACTTACTGGCATCTAATCAGTTAATGGTGAACATGTAGAACTTTGGATTTTTACCATTTCTGGGTAATAGAATGCTTTCTGCATCTATACCACCTCCCTTGGAAATATGTGATAGCATCAAAATTGTGCTTGCTGTAAACTCCTCACAAATGCCAGCTTCCTCTTGCAGAAGGTTGTGTTGCCTTTTCCCCTCCACATGTTTAAGAAACACAAGATTCCACCCAAATACACTTGTTCTGCTGCTTCAGAAATGCTGGAAAGAAGAGAAGGGCAGCACCAGCCTCACATCATTGCTGCTTCCTACCATCCTTTGGCACCCAGAGAAATTCATATTAGTACATAGTAGTCACCAGTCTGGATGCACTCTGTGCAAGTATGCCTGTCTCCTACATGATTTGGCAGTTCTATGCTCTCCTCCATTTTCTCTATTTTAACTAATTTCCCCATAAAACACACTATCAAGTGCCTGCCTCCTCAAGTCCAGATAAATGAATTCTGCTGCTTTTCCATAGTCTGCAAAACCAGTCGTCAAGGAAAAAGATATTAGTCTGGAGTGATTTAACTTTGGTAAATTCTTATTGACTTTTTCATTCCATTTTCCATTTACTGCTATCTTTAACTCACCAATAACACATAAAGCTTCAGTTCAGATGCTCAGATCAGATTAACAGACCTGTGGTTACCTGGCTGCTTTTTGCCTTTCTCAAATATAGGAACTACATTTGCAGATCCCCAGTCCAATGGCTCTAGCTGAGCACAAAAGAGTCATTACAGATCTGTGCTGCAGACCTGCAATTTCACAGGCAAATTATTTCAGAGATGAAGATGGAGAATTGCCAGTTCCCCCTGTAAAAGGCTATGAATTCTGTGAGCTGGTTCCATCTCATAAGTGACCACTTCCAATTCCACTTTTTTCCACTCCCGTCTGTCATCCTGCTCTTGCCAACATACTTTGTGTCCTCGCTGAAACATGAGGTACAACACTCACTAAGTTTGGAGGCAACTGCTTACTGTAGCTGTAATCTCTAAGTTGCCCTCACTGAATAGTGTCCTCACTTCTTCTTTTTTGTTCTCTTTTTTTTATATAACTGAAGAACGTTAGGTTACTCTTTTTATCTCTTTTGAAAGATCTAAAACGGCCTGGTTTGTGACTATTTTCTTTCTGTGCATACGCTTGTTACCTCTAAGATGTACTTTTCCTTGCTGATGGGCCTCACTTTTCATTCAACATATTTCATGTGGTTATTTGCACTGGAATGAGTGTTGCCTTTTTCTGCACTATGCTCCCATGCCCCCATCCATTTTGCTAGCACCTATGACTTAGGCAAATTTTAGACTTTGCATGTTGGGGTATGAACTGCTCAGTCCAGATGGCTTCAATCACTAGTTCCCTAACTTCATGAAAATTTTCCTTTTTAAATCAAGAATCTTATTAAGAGAACTTAATTAATACCTAATC
>JAOWBP010053289.1:0-11415 GCA_028571105.1 Tragopan temminckii
GCCTTAAGTTGTGCCAGGGTAAGTTTAGGTTGGATATCAGGAAACACTTCTTTACAGAAAGGGTTGTTAAGCACTGGCATAGGCTCCCCAGGGAGGTGGTTGAGTTACCATCCCTGGATGTGTTTAAAAACCATTTGGATGTGGTGCTTGGGGACATGATTTAGTGGAGGGTTCTTAGTTAGGGGAGTATGGTTAGGTTGTGGTTGGACTTGATGATCTTTAATCTGAGCAATGATATGATTCTGTGTAAGAAGCAAACTTTAACTAACTGATGTATGAGTAAATGTCAGGGAAATATCAGAAAATTGGTAAGTATTAACAAAATGCATCTTTTCTATTATGACTTTATGAATGGAGTTATTTTATAACATGAATTGAATATTGCAGAATTAAAACTATAAAACCTAGATAAAATCAACAGAAGATGAACTGGTGGTTCTTGAGGCTAAATTAAGGCATGGAGAATGGTGCCTTAATATTAAATAAAATTCTATTAAAATTATCAATAAGTTACCTACTAATCTGCCTCAAAAATCTTAATTTAGTTGTAAATATGTATTTTTTGAATTAGAGAATTATAATATGGACACTAAATATTTCAGACATTTGTGTACAAAGTACAGATGTGGTATTTGTCATACAAATATATGTATGGGCTCACTTTAAACAGAGCATGATCACAAGTGGGAAAAATATGGACCAATGTCAACACCTTGTTATCTTGACATTATAAATGTCACCAAACTCAGCTGCTACAAGAGTGCAATTCGTCCTTCCGTTGACATTTCTTAGAGCTGATAATACAGGCTGCAGCTATTGCGGAACCTCAGAATTCAAACCAAGAAATCTTTCCAACTGCGGATCATATTTAAGCTTCTTCTTGAGAGGCCTGCTCTTCCACAACTAAAATCTGTAAGGATTTGCATTGCTGAGCACTTTCCACAGTTAAAACTAGAGGCGTTATTTTTTTCTTACTCAAACTTTCATTAGAATACTGATGACCTTAGGAAAAAAGGAAACACATCTACATGCGTGTTGTTCTTTTGCAGTTCTTCTGATGAAGCCAGCTTCCTCCACAAGGAACCAGCAACACTTATCTTTTCTCACTGTCGCTTTCTTGTATGCTGTGTCAATATTTCTTTGCTTTTCCAGATTTCTGTACTTGAGAATAATCCTTGAAACAAACCTTATGACAGACTGAAACCTTTTTGATTTTATGACAGTATGTTACCTCACCAGTACCTGGCCCTGCTAGAAATCCTGTTTGTTGTTACTATTCATTTTCAACTGTGATAGTGAAGAGGATAGGTTTCTCAATAGTGAGAATAGTAACCACTTTCACTCTGCTGATCTCTTGGTTTTATCATTCTTTAAACTCTCTACTACATGCAGACAATCTGGCACAAGGACATTCTTTGTAACTTGCTGTATGATATCTATGTTGTTACCATTCATCTTCAGAAACGAGGGTATGTGGAATGAGTGTGGGGAAAACACTTCTGTCACATCACCTGCAAGGTACACAGAACCTGGCAGAGCAAAGAAAGGGCTTCAGCACTGCCCACTTTAGAGGGCAAGTCACCCCTAACTTTAATTAGTCACATATTAACAAAGCATCTCCTTTTTCTGCTCTATGGTTATATGAAGCCATGACACCATATACTTGGGCATCTTAACTGTGGTATGTGTTGCCTAAGGTATGGAACCATTCATTTATTAATTCTTTTTTTCCCCAGTAAGTAATATAAAACTAGACCCGTAGTATGGTGAGGTTATTTTTTTTTGCCAATTTGCAAAATTGAAAACTAAGGAAAATTGTTAAACATAAGAAAATGAAAAATGTTGAACTATTTTTTTTTTTTGCAAACACTGAGCAAATTGTGTGTACCTTATGCATTATTCACAAGCTGAGAGCAGTAAAACTGTTATTATGCATTGCACAATTACATAGGTACTGTGCATCTCTAATACCCAATCTGAAGCTCATTTATCAACAACCACCCTTGTATAAACAATCCACAGAGTAACCTGACTTGTTTTCACTTGTTATTGATGATCTTTCAAAACTCAGAAATTGCCTCCTCTTCCATTTCCTACCACTGAATTCTTAGGTAATCACCTCATCAATAGTTCTCAACAAAAATAATTGTTTCCAGAACAAAACTCTCCCCAGATTTTAGGCCATGTAAATTGGTCCCTCTCTGTGCTTCGAAAGTGTGAATAGTAAAAATAATATAAAAAAAGTTCAGTATATGTTTATGCTTTTATTAAGTCAGAAGTGAAGAAAAGTTTTCCCAGAACAGGATATGGAGCAGGGAAAATGAAACACAGGCTGTCACCTTTTAGGATATGTTTTTTTTTATTTTATTTTATTTTTTATTTCTGACATGAAATTCAACCATCAGTTTCATTTTCACAGCAGTACACACCCTTCCAATGCTAATAAGATACATTCACAGCCAATACCAAGTGTAGTCAACTAATACAAAAGGTGAAGAAGAAGAGGGTATTACATATTTTTCAACAAGGGGTTATACCATAAGACAAAGAGTGGGAATTGCTCTTTCCCCTCTGGTCCACATCCTACAGGCCACTTTCCTATTTCTTCTCTTCTTCAATATCATAGCAAAGATGTTCTGAAATCAGAGCTGTAATAATTACTTGTGAGTCTCAGAAACAATGTAGGGGCTGTGATGTAACCTATGCTATTTGGTTTTATGAAAAAAAATATATATATTTTAGTAGAAAGAGAAATACTTAATTGGAAATGAATGAGAAGAGAGGTCAAGGTTATTTTTCTTGACTCCCCTCTGACTCCTATGATAACCCATGCTCAGACCTGCTTTGGCGACTGTTGTTCAAAATGTCCTCTTCCTGCCCTGAAACTGCTGTTACCCAGCTGTAACCTAGTGAATAGATGAAGAAGAAGATGCACACGTACTGTTGTGTCAATACTCAGTGCTTTCACACACAGGGATATGTCTGACTTGGGCTCTTCTCCACAGAAAATGGAACTGAGAACAAGCTCAAGCTCTACTTGGGAAAACTGGATGGCTGCTGCTCAGGAGATCTCATAGCCTGTGATTTATGAATAGTGTTCAGTTAGTTGAAACAAGGCCACACAACTTTAAATAGTTTCACACTAGTATCTTCTTACCTTGCTTATAATTCTCAGCTTTGAGAGGGTGCCTCAAGCTGTTAGTTGCTTCTCTATAGTATGTCCCAGTTCCATCATGCATATAGTTCTGTGTTCTAATGTCCACTCTGAAGCTCCAGAGGTGCATCGAGATATGTTCTGGTTAATGCTTAAGCTAAAGTGCTTCCTTCTGGGTGGAAACTTTGACTTCAGTATGTGAATGACTGTGCTACAGGGAATTTTATCAGTAACTTGTTCACGTGGGGCTAACTTGTAAGATCTCAGGGGCAGGGACTGTGTCTGCCTGTGCGTTTGCAGAGTGCAAAAAGACTAAAACATGTGCTTCCTAAGTAAATGTTTATCAATAACCAAATGTAAACATGGTAACTACACAACATGTTTATCACTTCACAACCAGAAAGAAACAAACTTACCTTTTGCTGGGTGTCTTAATATTTCACTGCATAAGGGGTGATTTAACACTGAGTTTGCCTTCAGGATTAGTTCACAGACATATAAAACCCAGACCTCTACAGCTACTGTTTAAATGTCTTTAAGGTAATCTTATATAAGGAAATAAGGTAAGCTTATTTCTAATTGATATCAACGAGATTCAGGATGAAATCCTCAGAGAAACTAACATCTGAAAAGTTTGACCAGGAACATCCCAACACTAGATAACTTCGTAGTACTTGCTGAAAAAGAATTGTAATGGTCTCTAAGTGCTGTACACTGTTTTCTGCCTATTACCATACTTTGAGTGCTGAAAATAAACTAGCAGCTTAAATCAGTATATATTTTTGGGGCTCTAACATATAAGTTCAGAAAAGTCTGAAGACTTTGAACACATTAATGGTGGAAAGGAACTTGTGCTTTGAAATAAAACAGGTTTTTCTGAAACCACATTTTGACATCATTTTTTTGAATCTCTGCTTTTAATTTTATACTTTTTCTGTTTCCTTCCTCTACTGCACACCACCTGCAAATAAATGAGTGAAATTGCCTTAGCTTCATTTAATCTTGTACTACTAGGAGAATTGAATTCAATCATGTTTCTGGAAGAAACAAAGTTATTTTTAGTGTAACAGTAATGTATAATGTCATTTGTAGCGTCATTTGGCAATGATGTTTTTACTTCTACATAAGATGTGAAAAAGCTCATGGCCAATTACGCTTTACTGAATGATATGTTATTACATTATAATGCAATACAGCAACAATATGATGTTACAGCATAGTAAAAAATTCTTGGCACGAATTTGTGTTTGAGTTTATTGCAAAATGAGCTCAATCCTGCTGACAATGAAACCGATGAATGTTTTGCCATTGGTTTCACTGTAAACCCCAGCGTGCTTGATAACTGACTAATAAATACCAGTGCTCACTTATACAGATAATTTGTAAGTAGTGACTATTCTGAGAGAGTCTATCATGTCTTTGGTTTATACTACCTGTACACGTGAGCGAAAACTATTTTCAGTTGCTGCAGTGGATGGTGATAATGCTGCAATGTATGGCTATAAGCCATAAGAAGGGATAGGCAAGGAGCCTATAGGGGCAGTGGTGAGGCTCTCTGTGTAAGAGAGTGTTTCACTGTTGTTGAGCTTGGGGCTGGCAATAATAAGGTTGTGTCTCTATGGGTAAGGATCAGGGGAAGGGCCAACAAGACGGACAGCCTGATGGGGGGTCTGTTTTAGACCCCCTAACCAAGATGAAAAGATGGATGAGGCATTCTGTGTGCAGCTGGCAGAAGCTGTGTGATTGGCAGCCCTTGTTCTCACGGGGTATTTCAACTTCCCTGATATATACTGGAAATATAGTGCAGTACAGAATTAGCAGTTTAGAAGTTTTCTGGAGTGTGTGGAAGACAACTTCCTGATGCAGCTTATAGGAGAGTCTACCAGGGGAGGTGCTTCACTAGACCTGCTGTCAACAAACAGAGAAGGACTGGTGGGAGATGTGGAGGTCAGGAGTTGTCTTGGGCAGAGCAACAGTGAAATAGTAGAGTTCTCTATTCTTGCTGAAGTCAGGAAGGCAGCCGGCAAAACTACTGTCTTTAACTTCTGGAGGGTGAACTTTGAACTATTCAGGACACTGAAGAGAGGGTCTCTTGGGATTCAGCCCTGAAGGGTAAAGGGTCCAGGAAGGCTGTTTGCTCCTCAAAAAGGAAGTCTTAGAGATGCTGGAGCAGGCAGTTCCCCTGTCCCATAGAATGAACCAGTAGGGAAGAAGACTGGCTTGGATAAACTTTTTATGAGACTCTAACTGAAAAAGAGAGTCTACTTTCTGTGGAAGAAGGGACTGGCAACTCAGGGAGAGTACAAAGATGTTGTTAGGATATGCGGGGAGAAAATTAGAGGGGCAAAAGCCTTGTTTGAACTCAACCTGGACACTGTGATAAAACAGAACAAAAAATGGACCTGGAAGTGGCTGGTTGATGCTCACCTGAATGTGAGCAAGCAGCATGCCCAGGTAGACAAGAAGGCCAATTGTATCCTGGCTTGTACCAGAAATAGTATGGCCAGCTGGAGCAGGGAGGTGATCATCCCCCTTTTCTCAGCTCTGGTGAGGCCGCACTTTGAGTACTGTGTTCAGTTTTTGGTTTCTCACTACAAGAAAGACATCGAGGTCTTAGAGTGTGTCCCGAGAGGGACAACAAAGCTGGTGAGGGGTCTGGAGCACAAATCTTATGAGGAGAGGCTGAGGGAACTGGGATTGTTTAGTCTGAAGAAGAGGAAGCTTAGATGAGACCTTATTGCTCTCTACAAAGACCTGAAAGAAGATTGGCCTCTTCTTCCACATAACTAGTGGTAAGACTAGAGGGAATGTCCTCAAATTGTACCAGGGGAAGTTCAGGTTGGGTACTCGGAAAAATGTCTTCTCCAAATGAGTGGTCAGGTGCTGGAATCGGCTGCCCAGGGAGGTGGTTGATTCACCATCCCTGGAGGTATTCAATAAACATTTAGATGTTGTACTAAGGGATATGGGTTAGTGGGGAAATAGTGGTGGTAGGAGAATGGTTGAACTAGATGATCTTGGAGTTCTGTTCCAACCTTGATGATTCTGTGATTCTGATTCAAGAAGCTGGATTTCATATCTCACAGAATATGAGGACGCCTTAAATAGATTTACAGAAATAGAGCAGTGGCCATATCAAAATTACTCTGTTGTAAATGTATATAAACAAGCAAAAAGAATTCCTCAAAGATGGATGAAAATTCCTACAGGTAAACAGAGAGGAAGGAAACTACATTAAATGTGAAAATGATTAAAAAGCAAATACAAGGGAATTACACTGAGCAGCAGAACTAATATTTAATGAAGCAGATTTAAGTGTTCACATTTTCATAAATCACGCAAGGATAGCTCTTTGTTTTATCTGCAACAAAATGAAATCTGAGACAAGGCTTGGCTGCCAGAAGAAACAGGGATGGATCCAGAGCATGCTTATGGCCTCCTGCATGCAGACGCTCTATAGGGGCCAGGTTCCCCTGGGCTCAGAAGCTCAGCCTCTGCTGCAACAGCCTAGCAGTGCTGTCCTGAACAGATCTGAGAGTGACTTTCAGAATGCATCTGTGCTTGGAAATGGTCTGGGAAATAGTTGTCCCTCTTTTCTGAGGCTATCTGCCACAGCATTGTTGCTCTAAGGTGAAAACTCTCATTATAAACTAAATCCAGTCACAGCACCAGATCCTTGGCTGCTCCAACACCCTAAACTGCACCAAAGTGTTTTTTAGGGGAACACTAACTGGTGAGAGCAAAGCAATGCCAAGAACCATGCTAGCAGATATGTGTACTAGCTCTGATTAGTGCAGCTGTAGTTTTGATGTACCACAGGGAAATGGAAGGTGTGATCCATCATGGAAAGAGATAGCTCAGCCTTTTTTTTTCTGGGTAAACTGCATACATTTCATCCATGAAACTTCTGTGAAACATGAAGGAATGGTATCTTGCTGCAGGGAGAGAATGAGTCTCTCTCAGAAAGGAAAGAAAGATCCTGGTATAATTGCCGGATGCAGACTGAAATTATTATGCTTTATGCACTTTATTCTACGCACACAGCCAAATGAAAAATGCAGTTTCGCACCTATCCAGCTTAATTTCAAGCAAGCGTTAAAGACAGAACATCCACTAACTTCAGTGGGACCTTCGTCTGTGCACGGGATGCAGAGCAGAGCCCTCTCCTGGTAAGCGCTGGAGAGCTGAGGACACCCCTGGCACTGTGTTTGGCACTATCCACAGCACATATCTATGCGATGAAGTATTGAACGTAGGCACTCAAAATAAAATATTAGAAAAGCTCTGCTATTTGGAGCCATGGAACCTTATGATTGAGGTCAGGTTTGTTTGGATTAAAAAAAAATACGGAAATCTAAATAACACTTAAACGATGGCATACTTGAAAACTGAAACCGAAAAATAGGTTATATAACATACTTAAAGGCACAGTTGGCACTTTGGCTCACAATGAGTAGCCAGTTGTAACCTGCTTTTGAACCCACAGCTGAACCCTGGATGTTGAATTACTGAAAAGGGTGGGTCACTTTCTTTATAAACTTGAAATCTGATAACCATGGCAAAATAACCTTTATTCATTCTTTCTTTTTATGATTATAAAGCCATGAAACACCAAATAATAACCTTAAGTATACAGATCAACAAACTTAGTCTAATTAACACACTTGCGGATCTCATATTTGATCCTGAAAATAAGCAGCCGCATTTCATTCAAAGCCCTGCTTTTGTAAAACAAAATTCAGAACAGGTAGATCAGCAAGATGTGACATATGGTAGGCACTTCAGTAAATCACAGTAATGATCCTTTATCAAAATAGTAACAGTCGGTCAGTTTTCTTAGAATATCTAAGTATAATCCTGTCCTCAAATAATAAAGACAACCGACCAAACAAACAAAATTCCCCTTTTATTACTGAGATGCAACCCAGAAAAGTACATTGGATTCACTTTGAATTGTTTATAAAGATTCTAAACCCCTTCTGTTTGCAGTAACATACACAGACATAGTCATCTGGAACCATACTGTTTATGACTCATTAGATTTCACCAGGTAAGGACGGTAGGGCCTTTAGAATTTGCATGGAAGACCTCTAAGAAAATTCCAAGGTACCGTACAAATGGGTATTTGTGCAACATTCTTCTGCTGACTCAGTATTGAACCAGCACAAAGTATATATGATCACAGTGCTGTCTTTATGTAAGAGGTATAACCAAGGATACAGAACACTTGTGGTCATTAAACCCTATGGCACTTTTTGCAAGTGTAGGAGTGCCTGGCCAAATACCAATCTAGATAATTACATCCTGCCTACTTACATTCCCATGTTGCTTTAAATGGATAAGGTATTATTCTTCTATTCTTGTGTAAAAGTGGATCCTACAGCCCTTCCTTGGGCACCGTTAGGACTATTTCTAGCATGACCTTCTCTGTGCAGGGCTCTATATGGTCACACAGAGTCAGTTATAAGAGCCAGTGGATCGCACTAGATTTTGGACTTACAGCCCACTGAGATCACTTCCACTAAGTGCTGAAACTTACTTCAACCCAACGACGCCAACGTAACCAAAATCATCATCTAATTACTACCTGGCAGTATTTTACTATAAAATTGTGATATTAGTGTCCTGTTACGAGTCCTGTGTAGGACTTCCTTCAGTGCACCTGCCAAAGGACCGTTAGTTTTGAGCATGACCCTGCCCGCTCCCTCTGAAATCAATAACAAAACAACAAAGTGGTTCAAAGACAGCAAGGCCAGGCTCCTGTCTGGAAGATGTGCCCTGGGTCTGTACCATGGACCAGCAGTACCATTCTCCCATCCCTCCCCAGTCTGAAACCTGTTACACTGGATGAAAATCATACATAATCTTTTAAAGTCAGCTGTACCTTACATTTTAAGAGTGGATGCAACACATGGTTAAAAGTTTGCTTTAAAGTGATATGTCTATTAAAACAAGCCAGGTTACTGGGTGTCTGTTCTCTGGAATAGAAATTTGCTTCACTGAAGTAAGGTGGAAGGAATCCAGACTTCAGAAAACCTTCATGGCCACGTTCAAGAACCTCATCTCAGGATGGTGCTGTGTACAAAAGTCCTCTTGAAAGGAGCAGGCTGTTAGCACGTGCTCCTGCAGAAGGAGACTGTTAGCAAGATGGGTGCTGGCAGGAGCCACAGCCGGTGGCTCTGTCGATTGCAATTATTTTCTGCAAATCTGAGTTGTCAGTTGCTCTCTAAGCTTTCAGTTTCAAACCTCACTTCATTTTTCTGGCTTGTCCTACACTATGTCAATTTGAAAGCTGGCTTTTGGGGGCTTTTTGAGTTTAAATGTTTTTCTAGCTGTATTTGTGTAGGTCAAAGAGTTTTCCACGTCTGTTCTCTTTCTGAGTGGCGACTCTCCCAAGACAGCAAATACAGGGTTTTTATAGACTTGTTTTCATGAGGATTTAGTCATCTTAAGTCTGAAATTATTTAGGAGAAAGATGGCCCTGTTAGTACAATTCGCTGAATGTAAATTATGAAATTCAAAGGCAGACAGCTTCAGTTATGCATTGAATAGTGTCACAGGACGCAAAATTGAGCAAATGTAAGATAGGAAGGAAAGAATCTTCAGGAATCTGTGATTTTCCCCCCTTTTCACGTGATATACTGACCTCAAAACCTTGTGACATTCAGTACTTCCGAAGATCGAGACACTTCTCTGAACACAGCTGGTGTTCTCTCCAGCTATAGGGCCTAACTTTTCACTCTGCTTCTGAATTTTTTACTTAAGCCCTTGGAAGAACTGAATTACGTGACACACAGAGGGTGATGCAACTGGTTGAAGAGAAGCCAGCCTATCTACCCAGTGAAATCCAGAAGAGGTAATACATGGTTAATGGTAGGAGTGTGAAAAGTGACTTGGCAATTAGGACTCTTCCTCCCCTTACCCACAGGAGGTAGCAAAGAGAGCCAAGCACAAAAACAATTAGTTTTGAAGCGAGACAGGAATTTCTCTCCATCCTCACTGATGAGCTTGGGAGGAAGAAAACAAATGCAACTGGTAAAAGGGTACAAAATCAGGTCCTGCTCTGTGCAGAGCCTGATTGGTCCCATAAACAACCGACCTTTCCCTAAAGTCAGAACCGCTTTACAGTGGGGATTCATCCTAGAACAAACAAATGGGACTGTGTGGGACCTGTGGTGCCCACAAGGGTCAGTGCTGAGGGCTGAACCCTCCTGTGCCTTCTGACCCTTTCCTCCCATGCTCCCACCGCCGCTCCTGCAGCTGCCCGGCGCGGTAAAGGTGCGGGTCTGACCGGGGGCAGCGGGGCGAGCAGGGCGTTGGGGCGGCTGTAGGGCAGTGCTGGGGCAGAGCAGGCGTGCAGAGCAGCCCCGGGGCCGCACTGCTTCCCGCACTGCACGCCCCGCACTTCCCAGCTCCAGGCAGCGACCTTTTCGGGAGGGAGGGGGTTACCTTTCCTTAGCCCCGTCCCTCGCCAGGGAAACTTTCTGCGTGAGACGCAACTAGTGCGCTCGCTGAAGTGCGAAGGGTGTTTGGCTTCCCCCGTACCAGCCTCCTTCTCCTCCTCCTCCGTCTGCCCCCCCGCCTCGAGTCTCCCCTCCCGGGCTGCTCTGAGTAGCGCTTTATTTGTGTGTGGGGAGAAGGGGGTGGGGGGGGGGGGAACTTGTAGAGGGGATGTCCCGGTTTTGCCAGAGGAACGGTGCAAAAAGGGAAACTCGGCTCGGAGAAGGGACGAGAATAAATAAATAAGGAGCGGCCATAAAATCAAGGTAGCGGCGTATCCCGGCGGCGAGGTGAGTGTCTCTCTTCCCTCCCGCGCCTCTCGCAGAGGTGGAGGAAAGCGGTTCCCCGCCGCCTGTGCGTGTGGCCATGCGGGTGTGCAGGGCTATTTAGCGTTGTTTTCTTGTTAGTCCGATGACAAAAAAATATATCGCTGTGAACAGAGCTTGATGGGAAGGACCGGCAGAGCCTTCCGCACGGGGCAGAGTCGGGTGCTCATCACGGCACCACGCGAGTTTAGTTGAAAAAAAAACCAACCCTTTCCCGGGGCTTTTTGCTGCTCTGTGCGCCTCTGCCCAGATGACAGCCCGTCCCGCTCTGCCCTCGCCCCTCTTCGACAGACTGCTTCGGCCGGGCCAAGATGGGGCCGGGCGCCGGCTGCCCCGCATTGTTCCCGGCGTGCGCCTCCCGCCCGCCCCCGCCGCGGCGGAAAGCGGGGGCGCTGGGGCACCCGGCAGCGCTCGGGAGTGCTGCCGGCCCCGGGC